>QNGE01002114.1:45924-61807 GCA_008508345.1 Paragonimus westermani
CCATCTCTCTGTCGGTAGATCGCGTTGTTGAACAAAAACTGAACGTTACTTGTACAGAGCACCAGCAGTTCTCTTAGTTCATCTTTTGGGATGCCCACGTGTTTATTGTTACGCTCGATGTAATCGCATAGGTAGTCAATTGTCTCTTTCAGAGACACGTTCGTAAATAGTGAGGCAACATCGAGTGAGAACATTCTTTGGTTGTTCAAGTTCAGGTCTTGGATTGCGTCAATGAAGTGAAACGTATCCCGGAGACTGTGTTTTGCCAGCTCCAACCTGATGGGTTCGAGCAGACCGGCAAGCCATTTAGCCAGAGCATGATAAGGCGAGTTGCACATATCTAGAATGGGCCTCAATGGGCCTCGATGTTGATTACCCGAATTCACTCTGAAAATCACATCATAAACTGTTGAAATGTATGTTTACTGATACTCTAAGCAACCAGCTAACACTATCCAGGTACTGGCCAGTTTGAAGTTGCGAATGTGTGAATGTATGAGTGAAATACACTGCTTCTCTGCGCACTCCAGTATTGCATACTTAGTTCCTGCATCGTCTTCTAAGCAAGGTAATTCATTGGTTTGATGGGGAAATCATCTTAGGTGATTATTGCATATATCGTTTGTATCGAGCAGCAATTTACACAACTTCGTTCAAATAAAGGGCATACGGTGAGATCAAATTTACGCGACAAAAAAGTAAGAAAGGAAAAATTCAAACCAAGCTGTCTGTCAAATGTAAGGTGTTGCTTGGTTAACACACACTAAACAACTGACACGTTCTTCCAAGAGGATAGCAAACTTTGATTATTCCGTTCATCAAATGAAGGGTAATTTTGTGGTATGGTAACAAGGAGAAAAGACATGAAAAAAATGAGTGTCTCGAAATTAAGAGCTCTCCAGAGCATATGTGTGCTATCACAATCATAGCTCACACACCGGGATGGGGAAATGTTATTCATGAGGGGACAATCATCAGAAGGTCATGACAATTAACGTCAGATTTCTTGCATAAGTGTGCCATAGGTTTTCAGGGAACCTGGAACAGTCAGTAGGCCTAGATCAGTGACTGTATGGGAGAACAGTTCCAGACGGGGAATCGTGCTGCAAGAAGGTGGATAAGACGCAAAGTGATGTTCAGGGATGAATGGGAAGTAGGGCCCACGTCACAGCCCATAGCACGGAGGATCGCGTGGGTGGCAGTTTTATGAGAGTCGGCTCTATACTCCGCAAAACTGTCCGCCCAGGTAAACTGACTTCGGTTGTCCTCCACTACACTGACGTCTAGTTCCACACCTGCACCGTCACAAAACTCGGTAACGTCAGGTTTGATGAAGAAGTTCATCGTTTGTACTCACAATTTCTCGAAGACTACGTAACTCAGATTGCGGCACCTTTTTGCCAGATCCACGGCCACACGGTTATATCGAACACGATGCACGTTTTGGGTGATCCTGCACGGTTGGAGAACACGAACTAGGCTTTGGGGTTGGTTATAGTTATCACAATAGAGAAATGATTAGTCACTTCGAAACATCAAAAATTCAGGACCATAGTCCGAGGAAGACAACATCGAAGCTGACTGGCATGAACAAAGATTCTTGGAAAATGTGGTCTAGATTCAACAGCCAACGATTGGAGAGTGAAGACCAAGACACTTTCTGAAGACCACAGCTGTCTAACGTGAGACAAATCTTTTCCATCTACGCCGCATGGGCCACCTTCCTGTTCATCACTGCCACACCCTGAACACGTGCGGGGACATTGACGTCCCCATGGTAAGGCCAAACGAATCACCCTTGACTATTTTCTACAGAACCGGACGTTGACAGGGGAGCGTTCTCTCCACTCGTGATTTGCGCTAGATGGGAGTAACCGTGAACAAACTGCGAAAGTTCAGACCAATCAAGCGAATTGGGTTAGGGATGTAGAAAGCCGGTGTTTTTAGAAAGGCAGAGTTACAGCCGGAAAAGCTGGCGAATTGTACAACCCATGGCTTCTGGTGTGTTTCAGTGGACACGCCTTAAAGCTAGTGAGCAAACCACCTGGGTTACAGATGATGTCTCAGAAGTTAGAGGCTCTGATGTGGCTTTAGAAGCGCTTTGGCTGTTTGATCCAGCATTGTGCAAAACTGCATGCTTTACCTTTTAAAGTGAACGGGATATCGATAAAGATAATCGTGTTAGAGGTGCTGAGTCAGTGGATAATGCCCAGCTGGAATTGAATAGGCTCATCAGCGATAGATACTGCGTCCTGCTTATGGTCACCACAGGTGACCATGAGTTTGGTCTTTCCCGTGTTGATCTTCAGTCCGGATAGCTCCAGAGCACCAGCGGTGATTGCAAGCTATTCGGAGAGACTCGTCGGATTCTCAACCAGTAGGATCAGATCGTCGGCGTACGTAAAACTGCTGACCACTGTATCGTAGAAGTACAAACCAAGCTCCGGTCAAGATAGAACCAACACCTCATCCGTTACAATGAAGGATAGCAGAGGTGACAATAGGTCAGCCTGGGGGACACCAATCTTGAACCAGAGGACGGAGCCACCTGGTAGGGCGTTCTGACAGGAGTCAGCAACATAGTGTGTTAGAGGTGGGGGAGCATCGAAAGTTTGAGCCGATATTAAAATTGAGTCCTGCAGAATAGAACACAATGGTACGGACACGTCAACAAAAGCTATACACAGGTTGGAAGAAGTGGTGCACGAGTTCCGGAGCGGCGGACTGAGTAGTGAGGTGTCCTTGAGAAGTTGTAAAAATGCGACTTGAAGAGCGGGCGGTTGCAAGAGCGAATTCCATGGATCAGCCAATATGTTGTGAAATCAACTTACTAATGTTGGTGATAAGTCTGACTTTAGGAGCAATCGTGATGCCGGTGTGGTAAAGGTGGATTAGGCAACCTTTAGTTAGCGGAAAAAGACTGAGATACCTCGCGAAGGCATCAGCATTCATACGCTTCAAGTGATTGCATAGCAACTTACCCAAGCCTACAGCGGTGTTTCCCATGCTTTTTAAGGTGCGGTAGACTTCCTCTCCAGTGATCGGCTCAACCAAGGACCAATCCGAAGGCAAAATCGTACATGACGGCCACTGATCAATGAACGTTGATCGATGATCGAATGAACTAATAATACATCGGACCAGTGCTTGTTAGAATTGTTTGGGAGGCCACAGCTCGTCTTGTAGGCAGTTTTCCGGTTTTCAGAAACGGCTGCAAAAGCAGAATCTTTCTTCATCTGATGGCACAGGGTTTGAGCCGTAGCATAGTTATCTTTCCCCATCTGCTATAAGATCATGTAGGTTCCTGCAGTGACACGGTTATGTCACCGAGTGGTCAGTCATCAGGTGCACGGAAAAGCTTGTCAGGCGTTTAATAGCGATTTTACTCGTATCATTGTGAAAATGTCCTTAAGAAGACCACCAGCAGTTGCTAGCAAGTTTCCGCTGTGTAAGAAGACCTCAATATTGAGTTCCAGTTGAGTTGCTGCTGTTCGGATCAAACAGGAAAACTACTCAGAGTGTTAGGAAACTTGGGACTCAGTATCTGACGTCGTACTTGTCCGCGAGACGGTGGTTGGATTGGCGATGGAAGCAGTAGTTTTCCTCCAATTCGCAGCACACAAACGCATCTTTATGTTCTTCATAGTACGGCTTAAGAAATGTGGCAGGAACCGGTGAAGTTCTCAACTAGTGGACCACAACGGAGCCAGCTGGTTGGCAACCCTGACAGTAGAAGTCGATTCTCGCTGAGACCAAGTTGATCCGGTCGCTTTCATGTAGTTGCGTTCCACGGAGTGCGCCTGTCTTTTCCTATTGCTTGTCAGATGGCAACTCATACATAAACCAAGTCACAACTCCTCCAAGTTACAAAGACCAGATAAGCAAGAGAGTTTCTGAAAGCTCTGTGTTCATCAGATAGACTACTGAATAGGGAAAAATCCAAGAGCTGGTGTAAACGAATGACTTGGGGAGGTGTACGTGCAGACAGGGCCGAACGCCAACATAACATCAACACAACAGGCTCATCGTAAACAACCGTTAGCTGGTAAACAATCCCGCCAAAGTTTAACAGTGAAAAAGAGGTGACCAACCAGCGACAGAAAGATACCAACCAGATCATAGATCAAAATTCCCAGTGTACAGGGAGAAGCCAATCGAATTTTAGGCCGAAAGGTTATACTACTTTAAGATACGAAGGCGAACATTCATCGAACCTTAATAACTCCAAAAGTATACGCTCAAATTTACACGCACCGTTGACATAATCTTGAACGGTAACGAAACGTTAACAATCTAAATGCCAAGCTCGGTGACAAACGAGACCCCTAAATTGTGTGAAAGTTCAGGCCCGTGTTTACACACGTATACTCATACATCTACACCGTAGTTCGTCAGTCCATTCTGCACACTTCACCTGGTCGCCAAATTTTGTGACTTGGCTGCCAGTATGGCAAAAACGACTGCGTTGTATTGAATCGAGAGAAATGGGACTGGATGTTAAAACGTGGGCAGCAAAACTAAATGATCGATCGAATAAGAAGTGAACAACACCATTCCGCCCAGGTCAATCTGGAAGAGTGGGTATCCAGCTATTCATAAAGAAAAGTAAGGAATACGATGGATTTGCATGAAAATCGATCAATCGGTGGACGAACAGTATTCAGTACATCGCTATCAGGTGAATGGGTTTTAGAAGCGATTGCACGTTCAAAACATTGCAACTAACCAAGAGTGCGGGGTGTGTCTAGTCGTCACAGTTGGACTAACTACCAGTTGCTAGCTCATCCGGAACATTTGTTTAGTTCACGAATGTACGGTGTGCATGTCTGATCTGTGTCGGCTGAGCATCAGAAATAAGTTCAACTTTGCATCCAAGAATGTACATTACGCTAACCAGCTAACATCGTTCGCGGTACTAACCATACATCTGTCTTCCGTTCCATATTCTTCCCATCCAGTTTTCTTTTATCGTAAACTTGCATACCCCGGATAACCCCCAAATGGAATCGATCTATTCGGGAATATACTTATCCACTATACAGTATGGGGGTGAATGGTTTACTTTGTGTAAACCCCGACTTGCTTCTGTCATCAACTACATTGGTCCATCGTCCTCGGATCATATTTAGTTGGTCGATACAAGAAAATCAAGCTGACTTCTAGACAACAAGGAAAACGGAAACAAGAATTTTCAGAAACGTTGAACTGTAAAGATTGTTTGATGAATTTTAGAGGACCCAGTCAACGTATCGTTGACCGACATTCAACTTATGACAATAAAAATCCCCGAAATTGAATTATTATTAATATAAACAGAAAAATTTACTATTGTACAATGATTAGTACGGCCAGCTCCGCACTTCATAATCATTGTCCAAGACAGTATATTACACTTAAAAAACGCTGGAAGATTGTTATTTTTTTCAACAACCAACATATCCAATTCGGTTAACTTTTCCTCAGACTGTATTGTACATCCGGCAAGCTGAAACGTCTTCCCGGAGGCCATCATCATTACAGACTGTTGTGTTTGGACGAGGAAATGCAATCCGAAATGGACCAGTCTTGAGCCATTTTATTCAGTTGGAACTGTGCGTGGGTCGCACACACCATGATCGTCATAGTGTGCGAGTGGTGACTCAAGTCGGTCCAAAAAGTGAAACAATTCTATCATTATCTTATTGCAATAAATTCCTTAGAACGATGCTGGAGTATTGGTCATTTTTGTGTTTAAACCAAAGTTGATGTCTAGGTGGCATTTTTTAGAGAGTGATTCGAGCTGACAAAAAAATAGCGCCGTTCATTCCTGTTACAATATCCAAACCATTTGCTAACAGCCCTGCCTACTGTCAGTAATTCGTGGATAGACGGTCGTCCGTTGTTCGTCTTACATCCGCCACGGTCGTCGTACGCACATAAACGGTCATGAGTCAGAGCAGATGCAGCTGTGATTTGAACCGCTTTTCAGTGTAGCATTAACGAGGAAAGTTTCGGAATAAAATTTTAACAAGGGACCACTGGACCAATCAAAATGAACCAACAATCACGTGGATAGAATCACGTCATTGATTTCGTCAAGCTGACAACCAGATGGGCATAGCGCTTCATGGGGACAATCAGGGGCTTCATAACTCACAACTTCCATGATTGTTCATCAAGCAAATTCATCCACTCGTCTTTGTTTCAAACAAATAATGTCCAATGTGTTTTAAGCTCACTTAACATACAAAGTACGTGGCTTGCTCATCTCGGACTGTGGTCGCACCATGTGACCGACGGACAGCATAGTTCGTTATTGTTTGAAAATAAGCGCTGACGAACAGTCGCGTTCCCCACAAGTTCGTTCTGATCGATTTAAGCAGATTGACAAAGATAGTGAAATTCAACCACTGCGGATCCGTCCACATCCTCGTCACAAACAGCATAGGTTTCATTGTCCCAAACCACCACATGGAGGGAATATGGTGATAGTGTACAACCTACATGATACTATCACTCCACCAGGCTGGAATACCTCGATCACGTGTTTGCACTTTGATGCGGGTCAACTGTTTCCAGTTTATAGTGATTTGTGGATACGTTTGAGACGATATATATGAAAGTAAGATCTTACTGAATAGTAAAAAGCCAACCAATCCAAGATGCATACATGTGTTGAAAGCGGTCAATGCAGTGACCGAAGTATTCATCTTTTACATCTAAGTTAGTCATACGATTTATTCTCTTAAAGAATTTTCACTAATGTGTGGTTGAAGGTGAACGTGGTCTATCTAACGCGTATCGTCTTCAGACGACCCGTAATTGGAAGTCCCAACGAAATGGTAGCTTTGTCAGTAACTCCACATCCACTAACATCAGTTGTGCTATGCAATTTTTCGCCACATCACAAACGCTACGATAGTGCACCGACAAGACTCTATCAATCAGCGCTTCTAGTTCGAGTATTGCAAGCAATCACTTTTCGTATAAAATAAAATCTCAATCGGATACGGTTCGAAATGATAATCGACCATTCCAAAAATCGCTTAAAATTGAAAATTAGAAACAATATGGATGGCGCCGAATGTGATCTCACCACAAACGATGTTCAACCCTCAGTCAATTAGCACAAGTTAATGACGAAAGTGAACTGAGTCTTGGATAAAATCTAGCTGTACAAATTCAAACGAATGTAATGGGGATCGCAGATGTGCAGACGGTAAGGGAGCTGGTGATATGAGCTGACATTTCGTAGGACACTAAGTAGTTTTCTCGCGAAAGCAAGTAAGTTTGGATCCAATAACTTGGCACATTCCTAGGGCAGGCCAACATACACCAAAATTTGACCTTGTGCGTTGGAGTACCGATGCAGTTGCTTCTTCCTCATTAAGCAATACCTGGGTTCAGCTGCACCTATCCGGTTGTGCTGTGTTATCCTGTAAGGGATGTCATAGTGAATCATGAGGTTTCCCTTAAATCTATTCTAGTTAAAATCAGACGTATACTCACAGTGAATGCTCAAACGCATCGACCACTCGATGCAGCTTGAACAACGGCGGCTGACTCTGTGCTACCCGATTATCGTTATGAATAAATCAAACATATACGCATCGATGAAATGGAAAGTTAAACCATTCGATCTTGATTGGTTACATCTCAATTCCTGCAAAATCCATTTATGCCAGCCGTCGGCAGCTCATTGATTTGTCGATGAATCTCACCGTTTGACGGTTGGCCCGAGTGTGCTTCAGAGTGGGCCTATCACCGGCTTCATCCATTAAGACGTCTTGCATCTTCCCATTTTCTGTAGCTCAGACGATGCTGCTCACTGCACAATTCTTATCAATGCGTATCGTTCCGGCAAGGTGCAAATTATCGGCAGACGTATTCACAGTGTGTTTGGAAGTTCATAATCGACCCCTTATCTCACTGTCAATGCCACCCTTGACAGACTCGGTACCTGTGCAGTAGATAACTATTTTTCCGTCTTCCATCAATTCATCCACGTTTCCAAAGCCAGTGTTCATAAAACTATTGTACTGATAGTCAAATAAAACCAGATAAATCCTTTCGAATTATTTGTAAGGTAAGTTAAATCCGTCTTAGGTTGGTCGGTGGTGAGGTTATAATCAATACCAGAGGCCATCGTCGACTGTTTACCATCACTGTCTATGAGTCCGAAAAAACTTTACAAACTTATCGACCCCAAAACCAGCTAAAATCCTTCCGAACATAACCGACCTGATTCCGACAATCACTCGTCTCATAACGGGTTTATGTGTCACATTCGAGTACACTGCACATTCTCTGCGAAACGCGATTCCGTTAATCTTGTGAAAAAATTACTGGCTGGCGTGACTTGGTTTGCCTTTCATTAATACATGGCGTATATTTAATGTTACTGTAAACAAGTCATGATAAAGACTGAAAGCTTTTGCAAAGTTAATTTAAAATTTTCTAACTCCAATGTTCATACATTCAAAATTCTACCCTGTAATCTCACTTGGTGGTAGATCCCTTGACCCGTGGCAACAACAACGGTTCTCTAACAACATGCGTTTATTTGGTTGTTAGCGGAGCAGGATCAGAGACAGTGTTTCTGGAAGGAGTACAGTGCCGAATATCTTCGTTCTCTACTCGAATAAGCGTTGAACCTATTTTACTATGGTGTTCTGTACTGGGATGGTTTCTTCGCCTGTAGGTATGAATGCAGGTGGCACCAGCGAGTAAGCAATTGTGAGGCTATCAAGCAGAAGATTGTTAGCAACGACCTACTTCCTTGTGTCGCACGACAGGTAGATATAAACGACTGATACGAGCACCATCTACGAATGCCATAACTGATTGGCATGAACTGTGACGTATATAAGTGTTAGCTTTCCAAACAGAAAAGAACGGAGTTACCGGAAGGTCTAACGATTGCACATTTTTCATTATTAAGTCCAGTTTGGATGTGATGGTTCTACGAAATAGTCCTTCTCTTCCCTTGTCTTCTTCCTAAACTGGAAGTATTTCCTAAGGTTTTGGTGTGGTTAGATACCAACAGCAACCACTGACATAGTATTTCTATCGACTATGCGCGAGAACTGCTCTAAGAGGCAGGATATGAAGAGTATGTTAAAAATGCCCAGCTAATTGAATTCAGGCAATCAACTCTGTGCACCAGTGTGTGCGAAATCAACGGAAGTTAGTGAACCAACCTCAGGGCCTATTGTAAGTTTGAACAAAGTTTGTTTTGGGCTAGATTCTAACCGGTTACGTGAACAACAAACTAACTCAGTATATTCTCAGTCAGCCGAAAGCACAACCGGACATTTGAGCCCATTTTAGTTTTAGAGAATAGGCAGTGTGGCGAATCTCATAATTTGGATGAGATCCAATTTCGAAAAATTTGGACGTCAACTAGATTCGAAGTAACGGCAGAAACAACGTTTTCGAACCAAACGAGCACTCTCTCAACTGATTTACAAAGCTTGTGAAATGATTGTTGTCTTTGAGCCTGTTGTTTCTGTCGCTAGTTTGGTTGCAGTTGAAGCCCAGATTTTTCGTAAATGGTTCTTACCTAAAATATTTCAAAACATTTGTAAATTAATATTTGCAATACCTGAGCTGGTGGGACCATAGTTAAAAGCTGGCGGAATTGCTCCAATGGCAATCTGTTCTTAGATATTCTGACAGCATTCAATTGACAGTGGAATGGATAGGTAGTGGAGTAAAGATGTGGGAACTTTGAGCCTCAGGTGTGACTTCATAGCTAAACTGCATGAGCTAGGTTGCATCTGCCACTGGTTCGGGCCTGGGGAAGGTAAAAACATTGCGGTTTAACCGTTAAAAAATCCGAGAACTGTAGACAACCTGTCACGAACACTATACAGCCACACGTTTTCATGTTATCACAGTGCATACCCCTAGTTGGTCAACGTTATACTAACAGTACAGACTGTCCACAGTTACTGTAAAATTTGCTTCTACTGCCTGCCAATTGCGATTCTCCGTATGTCGCGCAACCACTTATGAGAAATCGTATGGTTTTCGCTGGATCTATTTGGTAAAACCTTGATGTTTGTTATGAGTACAAGACTTTTAAAAACGCCTTCTTTCTAAAAGCTGCTGACGATATGATTGACTTTTCTTTCCGTTTGACCATAACTTGACTATTGCAAGAAACGTTACTTCGTGTCCACCACAAATTGGTTCCAGCAAAAGCAGTAAAGAATACTGGTTGGTATTTCTGAGATCAAAGCCACTACATATTGGAAACCTTAAGCAGTTAATTGCAGTCCCCGTATCCAGACAAGCAACCGGACTGGCTCACTTCAAGAGGAAACATTGGAAGCAAACCTTGTACTTACTGAGGCTCACCAGCTGTGCATATCCTTGTCCAGATCGGAATTTGCACACTAACTATCACGATTGTGAGATGAACACGTTGATCACAAAGCTAGTAGAGTGACAATGGGCATGACCGGATAAGTATATCCGAACATTCAACAACAACCTTGTGTGAATAATGCTCAGCTTGCCGATCATTTCGGAAGGGGAAACACCAAAACTGCTCTTTTCAGTCGTTTGTAGACCGGTGATCAGAACTTAGCATTTAGGTCGAAGTTGCTATCTTCATTGAACCAAGTGAATAGTGGCTAAATCATTATGTGAAGTTTAAAGATTTGAATTGATCCAGTGAACACCATCCACAGTTGATCGCAATCTTTGGAATCAGACAAGACCTTCGGATAACATACTTCCAACGGGATCATTAGGTTCGAGTTCCACCCTTATCGCAGTTCAGCAGCAGTAAGGTTTACCGTACATCATTAGTGCAACCGATCAGTTTTTTCTAGTTCAAGTAGAATCGAACATATAAAATATGACGGAACGAAGCAAACTCCAAGAGTAAGTAAAAAATATCACCGGAGTAAGTACCAGACGTGCGAGCGGTACGTCATCGGCGACGATAATCTAGTCGTTAACACCAATTCCCATTTGCCAAACGACTACAGCAAAAACATACTCAAATTAGGGGATAAACAGGGGGGAATGAAATCGTTGGGCGGAAATTGTTGTCACCTCAGCCAATTGGGAAAGTAAACCAACCGGGCCGGCGGCACAGGGGAAGCGCGTACCTAGCCATAGCAGGAGGAATACGCGACATGAGAACGTGGTTACTCACCACACATTGGTGGCTAGCCTTGAAACCAACACTTCTTTTCAAGAACGCCGGCGGGGTAACTTACATCATGCTCCACCTACTGAGAATTTAACCGGTTTTCAGGTGTTAAGGCAGGAAAAGTTGATTAAGTACCATTCGGAGTTTACTAAGTGTTCATAACTTCTACCCATGAATATACACTGAGCCATAAGTCATGTCGAGCAGTTCTGTCACCTAAGATCTTGATAAAAACCTTTCTTCTAACCAAATTCGATACATTCAAATCCATTAAGTAATAGTCAAGTTTGAACCTCAATTTGTTGTCTGACATTTGACGTCTGTATGCACGTCACTTGAATGTAACCGTATCTTCCGTAACGTACCAATTCTCCTCCACTTGCGTCGTAGTCATTCTACTAAACATGCTTACAGTAGAGGCGAGAAAATTATGATTCCTATAACCCGTACGCTCTCTCTTTTTAAATGCAATATTCATAAGGGTAAAATATATCAATGACAAGATCAAAACTCGTTAATGCAGAGGTAGAATTGGGTACAATTTAATCGACAACCACTACGGGGCAACTAACGTTGAGAAAGACACGAAGGAGTGGGGGATTTGAATACTGCGATGGTGTTCTGTTGCCTTCCAAATTGGCTGGTCGACTCGCGGACGCCTATCACCATGTTAAATAAAAAAACTTCGTGTAAAATCTCACGCAAGGTAACACTGAAGATGAAATGTAAAGCGACCCCAACAAACGTCTTAGGGTAAAGAAGGGGGAAAAGCATTACCCACGGTAAATGGGTTCATGTTGAAATAGATTGACGAAGAGGATTGAGAAAGTCCGAACCACATGGGAAATCTATAATTAACGCAATAAAAATGTGCGATACACAGTGAGAAATAAATTAGCATCATGGGGATACGTGATGACAAGTGAGTTCCGAAGTGCCAGTCATGATGATTGGGCTAACTCCAGTCTATTCAATCGTAATCTATCAGTAATTATTCATCACATAGGTGTGTCAAGCCCAATATCATAATCAGCAGATTGATTCTATGTACACGATTAGCGCCACTAAGAAAACCCGATCAGTCTGCGAAAGATACGCATACGTAATAGGCCGATGTTGTACTGATAGGCACAATGCAAAAAACGATTGGAACTCGGATAGTGGGTCCGCAGTTCGGTACATAAAAGCACAATCAAGCCGACTAATAGATTTCAAAAAAGCCAACAGCAGCATGTAAGATATCTAGCGCAGTGATATTTCGTTCGCATCTCAACGGTTACTTTGTGAAATTAACTTACACTTTATTTAGTGGGGAAGCAAGAAGCTAAGCGAAGTCGATTTAGTCATGTCTGAGACAGTCAATCAGGCGACCAAAGCGGAAACAGCAAGATGCATTTGAAGCGTACTCATTAACACGAAACATGAATTTGATGCAACACAACAGAAGTGCTGTGGGTTAAAAGGGTACTAGGAGTCCGAAAAGGGGATGCTTAAAAAGATCCATACATACTGAATGGAAGAAGTAATGTATGGTTGGGAAACCTATACAAAACAAATGGGAATTAAAAGAATCTACATCGACTTACACTGATTTAAAAAGATAACGCAGTATGGATTAAGGAGGGATAGGGGAGGTCCAACAATTGTTAAGTTGCATAAAAAAACATATCGGTCTAAAAATTCGGGTTTGGAAGAAATACGAAAGTAAACTGAAGTCAAAGAATACCAGTTGCGTTCTTAACAACATAACCAAAGACTAGTCACCAACTGTTTCTGGGCGTATAAAGTAGGATTCAGCCGACGTATTGAGACGGCTCTCGCAACATTGGGACCTTGCTTTAGTTTGGGTCTAAAGAACACCCTGAAGAGGGTCTTTGGGTCCACTGAGTGTCCGGTCTGTAAAAGGTGTTATGTAATGGCACTGATGGCACATCCAACCCCGAGTTCAAAAACCATTTCAGTGTTCGTTAGTGCGTGTGCCGAGGTTCCTTCTACTTCTGCCGACGTATCTGCTTCCACAGTCACAATCAAACGTGTACACAATATTGGATTGGGCGAAAAGGGGCACCAAGTCCTTTCAAGGTGTAGTTGAAACACGGGTCTTTTCATCCACGTAGACTAGTCGGACAGCGTTGTATGTGCTTGAGTGCTGCATCTAAATGGCGTTTTATCAGGGCTGAAACATTATCAGCTTTAAAAGGCAGTCAGATAGACAGGCTTGCGCGGAACAGTAATGGGTGTGACTCGCGTAGGTCTTGGAGTGGCATACTTTGGGATAAACCTTCTGGGCTAACCATTTTCTACCAGAATCCCGCGCAGTAACATCAGTTCATTTTCTAACTCATTCTCTGTTACACTACGTCGAACAGTGTGAAACCAAGTCTTTAAAAAGTCACGTTTTCGAACATTTGGTGTGAATCTGTCAGTGCAGAAATTGTCCTGTCTAAATGAACTTGCGATACACACTTCTGGAAAGTGACCCATCCTCGCGTCTTTTCAGCAAAGCGTCTAGGAACGACATTTTCCCGTTTTGTTCGAATTCAAGCTGGTGAAAAGCTGTCACTTGCCAATAGTCGTCGAAAGCAGCAAAAATATCGTCCACATATCGTTTACAAAACGACGTTCTAGTGATTCAACCCGCTTTATTGCGCAGACATGAAAACACAAACAAAGAAAATTTACTGTACCTTACCAGATTTGCACACAATTCCATAGTACATATTCTCACTTTGTTCATTCACAACAGACTTTCGAGAAAATACTCCTTTAGGTATGAAAATTACCGCAAACGGTAATGACGGATCAGCCGAGATAAAGGAACCCGGTTTACTTACAGCTGATGAGCAAAGTAGTGGATAATTGCTCACCTAATCAAACATAGCGCCGTCATAAGTACGCACGACGCATCAACGGAATACCACACTCAGGACAGCAATTTCCTGCAGTAAAAAAAGATTGCTAGCCCAATCACAGTAAAGAAATCAACTGACCGAACGTTGAAAACGCTCGGAAGGGAACTTCATAACAGTAGTTCAGCTACAACACCAGCATATGATTGCAAATGGAATGGTTGATTAGTTCTTGGTACTAGATAGGTCGACTTTCGAAGGAAAAACAAAGTCCCTTTTGGTGAAACATGGTATGTTATTTTGTTATAAGTTCATTTCATAGTCGATTCACTGAGTTATTGGTGGACAGGAGTAATTCGGTAGCTTTCTTACTGTCCAAATGTAAATGCGTTTTTCTCGTGCTGTAATCACTATTATTTAACCTTGAGAAATGTAATGGCCTGATGATGAGGGATTAACACAAGTTCAACTTCTTTTCATTCTAAAACTTGACACTACAGCTTGTCAGTGAGTAAAGAACATGGCGATAAACACACAGTTGTGTCATTCATTGCGAGTTAGACTGTCGAGGTGCCTGAAGCTAAAAAGCATCTACATGTAAACGTAACCCCCAGGTGGCTTACGTTACACTACTGTTCACACACACCGTACCCAGTGTAAACTGGCGGGAATAAAGCCAGAAGGCGTGTGAGTGGATGCATAACGGCGAAAAGCAGACAGACTTTAACGATAAGGACCAAGCTGGTAAGAAAGATGTGCAAACTACAAAAAAGAACCTCAGCTTAGGAGCATACTCACAAGGCGTGGCTGAGTACCCCCTTGCACTGTCAGGAAAATTCTAGTGAAAACCGACTAGTTCGATCACCTTTGTGCTCGGTTCAAATCCCTTCACGTAAGAACGTGGCTGTGTCCGCAAGTGAAAATCGGGCAGCACCAAATGCGGAGCCAATGGTACACAGCACGGTTGTTTCATGAAAGCGTGACAAGCGGTTAGATCTCGAGTGTGGTAAGAACAAGCACTACCGATGAGCTCTAACAACAGCGAACCCCATGTCTAGTGCTTCTTCTGGTAAAAGGCTAGGTAGAAAGCCTAAGCAAAAACTGCGAATGGTAATCAGTTTGTATCAATCAAAGTGCTGATTACTGACGAGTAATCGGGAGATTGGTTAAGTTCAAGTTGGGCGTCAGTCACAATTGATCGCAGCCCTAGCATTCAGATAGACTTTCCAGCCAGCTTCATTCGAAAGGAAGCACTAAATTCGGGTTTCGCATTGGTTAAAACTCGTGATGTTCAAAATGAAACTAATCAAACCCTCGACTACTTATCAGTAAAATAAAATATCGCCCACTCTATTTAGTGAAATCGGAGATCTCCACCTGTTTCACAGCTCCTAATCGTGAGGTTAGCGGTTAGAGCTGAAAAACTAACTGCGTCTCCCATCGACGCAATTGGGTAGTCTGATCACTAATCACAACCGAAGGTGATTGAGCGTTCAGACATGATAATTCGGTCGTGCCTAATATGACGTCAGTGGCGCAGTGGTCAACACGGTTGCCTCATGAAAACGTGACCGAGTTGTAATCCCGGCCGTTGAAAGGTCATACACTGCTGACGTGTTCTAATAAGAGCGAAACTCGGGTTTAGTGTTTATTTTCAAAAAAGGCTACATATTGATGTTTGCTGTATCTCAGAGACTAGAATCCACGATAGTAGTCAACGTGTGGAATTAACAGCACCTTCACTTTCTACCCGATACTGGTTATACACCTCAGGTGACTGTCCCGCCGTCATTGCCGGTCAGGCTGGAGTAGGTATAGTCCTCAGCACGACGGCCGCAGCCGCATTGGTAGATTGGATTCCTGTTAATAGTAGACTTTGTGCCGTCCG
>QNGE01002114.1:64215-93107 GCA_008508345.1 Paragonimus westermani
ATATGGACGTAGTCATTTTCAGTAGTTAGGTCCCTTCCCGTCCCCTTCTTTTTCCTTCTCTCTTTCTATATAGGGTTTGCTTTTTCTTCATGGTTGTGTGGCAGTTAAGCATTAGTGTTAACCACTGATGTATTGCTGTCTATGATGATGATGATCTGAACGCGAAAGCTGAGATCAAATACCAGTGATGTTCAGCTTGAGATTTCTGACTACTTACCAGTAGTTGATACTTCATTTGCAGCAAACAACTGCAAGTGGACAGTCTAATTCACTGAAGACCAACACACTGAACTGAGCAAGCAACACAGGAAACTGTTATATCAGAGTTGTTCCCAAACGATGTAGTAAACCGTGTTAAAGGGGATTCAAAACAGTACTGAGTCTCTGCTTACACAATTACGAAGGAAGGTGCACGAACCAGGTTTAGACCAAACTGTGCATTACATACAACTGAATAAATCTCCTACCATTAAGAACTAAAAGAGCTCAGTTGTACGAGGAATCGAAACAAAGCAACATAATGCCATTTCAGTAAATATGCAACGACCCTACCGATTAGGCGATAGTTGTGGGCTGGATTACCCGATGTGCTTCGCATTGCAGAGACAGACAATGATTCCGCCAAGCCAGTTTGGATCAAGGATTTGATTGAATCGAGTAACAAGGTTTGGTTGGGCAGATTCCACAATGTCGATTACACTCAGAATGGATAATGAACGAGTAGTCTACGGATGAGGGAAGCTGTTTATCTAGGTAAACATTTTACAACCTACAAGCAATAAGGCCACTTCCCCTTAAAATGCTCCAAAATGTAACAGCTGACGTGAATTGCGTCGCCTACATACTACATGTGTGCGTATCCGCTAATAATTGTCGAGATAACTGGTCGCCAGTTGATAGTGTCTGCGGAACAAAACAGGGTAATATGAGATTGGATTTTAACAAAATTTAATTTTTCGAACACCAGAAGATGAACGAAAAATAGGGACACGAAACATGATAGCATTATGGTTTATGATACAATGACGTGAAAATGACTTCAGGAACTGTTCTCGTCTTCTGATAAGGCTGACGAAGAATCTGCATCCGTCGACTGATGCTGATCTGAGGGGCGCTGAAAGTCATTATTCTCCTCTCTCTCTTCTTCAGATGACAAGTTTGCTCGTCTGCTAGGCTGACTTGGAACAGCAGCCTCATCACTATCACTAGTGGCAACCATCCGCTTGCGTTTTGTTAGACCGGCAAGCCCAATGTCAGAGTCTTCATCTGTTTCACTTTGCTGACCGGAAGACTCCGCCTCAATCTGCTTGGGGTGTGAATCGTTCTTTTGTCGCTTCGACTTTTTGGTGGGTGGGCGCCGAACTGGAGGTCCAGCATCTTCATCACTGCTAGTTTCCTCCTGAGCCGTTTCTTTCTCTTCACCGGACGAAAGTGATCGACGTTTGTGTCCCCGGGATCGACCACTCAATGAACGATGGTTCGTGCGTTTGTTTCGAGAATTATGAGCAGGCAACTCGTGATCGGAAATACCAGAGGATGATGAAGCTTTTCGATGACGCGCAGGTTGTTCCATAGATTGAACAGGATCCTCATCCTCATCTGAAGATAGGATCTTCCGCGCCAAGGCAGCAACTCGGGCATCTTCGTCCTGATCACCATCATCACCACTGCTGCTGTCGCTAGAGTCAGACACGATCGCTTTGCTCACCACACGCATGCGTTGTTTGGCTGTCAAACCGTCGTCCTTGGAGTTACCAGCACGTAACCTCTTAAGCGCACCATGGCGATTATCAGAACCACGCCGTTTCCCATGTTTAGATCGCACCTGAGAGCCTTCAGTGCCATCAGCTTGTTCATTCTCACGTTCGACAGGACTGCCACTACTTTCATCATCAGAGGCAATGAAGTCATCACGCTTTCGGCTTCCACCAGCCCCGCCACGGCGTCCCTTGCGTTCCTGAAACAAATAAATGGGTAGGATGAGAGAGAAATGTTACGAGAAGCAGTGATACGACAAGTTCTGAGTTACTGGACCAAATTCAAACCAAAACACCTCGACCTAGGTTTTTCAGTAAGACAAAAAGCTTAACGTTATGAGAAAAGGTTATTACACTTAGACCTTTTGAATATAATGAGATACACTTGGCAGAGCCAGTTAAAAACACAGGGAGAAACGAACAGAACAACGAGGCTGTGTGCGTCTTTTGTGGTTACACATCAACCATCCATTCTCTCTCACTCTCTTTAGGCCGTGATCTGATAATGTGCGTCTATCATCTATGAGACTAAATGGGTTTTCTTGACTGTATAGCAACAATCTGGAGGGAACTGGCAGATAACCTGAACGCGCAAGTAAAATACTGGTGGAAGAATTGAATAAGTAGTTGTTGAGCTGCTCAACGGTGAACGTAACTATCACTCAACGTGCGAGGTATGGGTTGGTTATTTTGTCGGCGTTAAGTGAGTCCGTCAACATCAACGCTTGAACTCTTCTGACACCCAAACGTTCCCTCCTGTGCAGTAGTTCACGAATCAGACATACCGTTGAATACCACCGGGATCGATGAAGGCTGTTTGACGATTTCTTGTTTTGATTTTACAACATCTAATCCTAGTTCGATCGCACGTGTGATACAGATGGTTTGGAATTAAACAATGAAGTACAGTTGGAATGGGGATATGGGACACTCTGGATTTCCGCATACAAAACTGGGTGAAAAAAACGCCCAACCTCACTCAAGTTTGTGGATACGGCCACTGGAGATTGTGTACAATTGTCAACAAATGCTTAAAACAAAATCCCATACAATCTACATTCTGTGCAAACGCAAGGTATGTGCGTGGTGTGTAAGATAGGCAGTAAAGACAACTAGTGAGGTCAAAATGTCGGAAGATGTAACTAAACAATTCAAAAAGAGTCAGATGGACATGAACAGTCACGTTGCAGGTTTGTTACCTTTGGCCAGAAGATACAGTTATTCAAGTAAACAGTTCACCTATACCCTGCTATCGCGGCTTTCACATTAGTTACATCATATTCGGTCGACTGGTCACGTTCCTTTGTCCTAGAAGTTGTGACTGGGTTGTAAGCTATATTGTCTCATAAACATGTACTAATTTTAAAATACAGGTCAGTGACTTAGGCTTAGGTGACATACAATGCTGGTTGGAGTCTTGAAGGACAGATTGATGATTGCAAATAAAAATTCAAGAATAACTGCAAACGTTCGGAAATCTCGGACACACCACTCTTGCATGTTAGGCGGCTACTGATGTAGAATCAACGTACGTTAGTACGCTAATATCCTACGAAGGCTTCTTGTCTTCATCTTAACAGAAAGCAAAAGCCACTAGGAAGTTGCAACACAAATACCGCTAAGATGAGGCGCTGTATATATATGCATATATGTATGTATATCTGTATAACAGCGGAGAATCTGTAAATATAGTAAGCGGGGAAATATCCCCTGTAACATGCAACTTTGGAAAACACTCATGGTTCTCAAGAATTCTGTACATAACAGATAAAATTATATTAGCTCTGTTAACCTAAACAAAAGCAGAATTCATTCATGGTTTATCGTAATTGGCTCACCTCGACGACAGGTTCGATCACAATCTGTTTTGCCTTCTCTAAAAATCGGCAACGTTCCTCTTCCAGACGCCGTTCACGTTCAAGTCGCATTTGCTCGGCCTGTTGTTGAAGCTCCAGTTGACGCTTGCGCTGTGCTTCCCGCTCATCCTCCTACAGAACACGGGGAAACCAGTGAACGATTAGACAAACGACAAACATAAGACAAGACAAATGAAAATAGGACAAACACAATACCACCGCACAAACTGCAACTTGGAAGTGAAAACGGTGACAAAACGTGACTCGCTTAGTGACTAGCAATCACCAAATCGAACAAATACTAGGCGAATTACGTCTTCCTTTGTGAACGCCTGGACTTCAAGTTGAATGTGAACTGGGCGCTTTCTCATGGTAGCTGCCGGATAGAGAAGTCCCACTTGAACTTAGATCTAGCCTACTCTCGGAATGGTCTTAACATTGGCATAACATAAGTGGTTGTTCTCAGCAATGGTTTCCCAAACTTCACATTCTTGCACAGTGACAGTATGAGCATGTTTCCAGAGCCCGATGTAAAAAGCATTCCATTGGAACATGAACGGTAGCGGGGTGAATTGAATAAACCTCGTAAAGATGCACCTTCAACCAGTGATAGGCACAGTTATCCTGACCGTTCTTCTGTATAGGTCCGTGGATCCTGGCAACATCTCAGCCAACATACAATAGTGAACACTCGCAGCAGTGACAGCAATTTCATACTGCATCGGCCGTCTCGCAGTATAAAACCAGATCTCCCTACTTGCTGCATACACCAAGGTGAATAGGCGAAAAGATGCTACTGTTGACCCCTCCTCTAATGTCCCATCAAATTTAGCTGTTGGGCCCTCCCGACCCCTATTCCTAATAATTACTCTATAGGTTCCACAACAGATGTAGTCAATCACAGTAACACTGTGTCGGTAAGTCCCATCTCTTACTATTCAGCCTCAGACCTCCCTCGTCCGTTGGTTAGATCCAGAATGTAAATTAACATAGGTGCTTTAGACGTTCGGTCAACAGGCCGTTCTGGCACGAACGCTAGACTCGTTGAATGTCGACTTCTGCTGCATTTCGCAGATTAGGAACTAGGACAGCGGTCAACGCATGAAACTAACAGCACACGCACTGTTTCTCTGATAGTGGCTGAACATTTCGTGTTATTCCATAACCGCCTACACGATCCACCGCTTATTCAAACTCCGACACAATAGAAAATCTAAAACCGGACCAATCCAAAAGTTGCGTTGGGAATGGACGAACAGCTTCAATACTATATCTTCTGTTGGCCCCTAAGTTATTTGTTCTGTGTGGCACCAATCGGCTTACAGTTTGACTTTACAAGTGCCACTGAGATCAGCCAATGAAGCTAATTTCATAACATTGACGTGCATCTATGGGTTCTGGTTCTTGACCCATGAATAACAACTGCTTGTAGCAACTAATCCAAGGTCTTCTCTTTACTTCTTACATAGGAGATTTCAGTTCGAGATATAAACGCCTAGTTCGGTCGTCTTGGTGAGGCCAAGTATCGTTTAGGTGGCAGGTTTTGGATAGCATTATATCGCTCGGATAATGGTGGGCGGTTGTTGCAACTGTGTGTTGAACATAAGCTATTTGTAGTCAGTGGTAGTTTTAGGCATCGTGCGCGTGCCCCATTTTCCGAATCAGACCTCGCCGCAGACAGATAAAAAAGCTGTTACTTATGCGTAGCGGGGCACCATTCAAGATTATTTTTACTGGAGCACATACTTGGATTCAGCTTATGCGTCGGTACGTTGCCGCCTTGCTCGTACTTTCGCTGGACAACGACACACTAACAACAACGGCTTGATGTTAAGAAACCGCCTGTGCCGTCGGTAAAGTGTAAACACTAAATCGGCCTATAAGAAGACATTGCGGTTCTCACGCCAAACATCCCAATAGCTGTTGGACGGAAATCTCATAGGCCATTCATGAAGCAGGTACTACGGCATGCGGTACGGTGGTTTGTGGGCTGAAGAAACATTGGATTTCAGAGAAATTCCTAGAGTTGTTAAATACTAGACGCAAAATTCTACCTGACAGTTCATATAATAGATTCAGGAGAGATATCAGTGAGAAGCTGAAGCGTAGCCCCACTGACGATCGTGAGGCTTGGTTAGTGGATGAAAATAAGGAAACGGAAATCGCTTTTGTTTCAGGTAACGCCGGCAGATTCTTCAAGCTTGTTTATTGCACTAGTCCAAGCTAACCGTTCTTCAGTGAACCTATCGGTCATGAAGATGGTTTATTCATCCATAACAAGTCCAGAAGGCCATAGTACTGGGCGAAACACTTTGAGGGTCAATTTAGCTGGCCTCGTGCTTCTACTGTGTTACCATCAAGAACTTGCAGTGTCGCAGCCTTGTTCGTAAATTAAGAAATACGCACCAAGACTGAGGTCCGCAATTACACTTTGTCTTTCAAACGTAAGTGGGTTGCTGGCCCAGACATTCTCAAAGAAGATGAGGCGTTAGTAGAGACCTTGACTAAGTCGTTTCAATTCGTGTGGACGACAAACAACATTACTCTGTATTGGAGTCATTCGATAATAACTACCACACTCAAGAAAGATGTCTGAGGTTTTTGCGGAAACCATGTGAGAATAAGCTTGACCCCTGTCATTACTACGACTCTGACGATTCACTGCAGATCGGGGGGGGGGGCAAACATTAGAGGGGAGCAGACAGGGTTTTGTTTTGAGCGGGAATGTATAGATCACATTTCTACTCCATAGCAAATTCTGAAGCGGCGTCATGTATATTGCCGGCCAACAATTACCATATTTCCCGACTATAAAGGTGCGCTTGATTCCTTGGATCGATCTACAGGGGTGTATCGACCAACTACCCGACCTATACTGCTACCTTGACGTGGTGGTCGGGCTTGTGTACTGTTTTGATCCGGCGGGCTATGCTGACTAGAACTCCGGTCCTTCCAGGTGCGACCTTGTCAGACAGGCCGAGGGGAGCAGTCAGACGAAAAGCAGTTACACTCATAGGATTGTATGTCGCACTACTGACCGCGTAGGAGTGCTTAGGCAGTGAGGCACGATCCTATGGGCATACAGCAGAACTATTTTTATAGTTGCGGCACTGCTGTCTTCCGTATCAGGAAGAAGGGGGTTAGAAAAGGTACCCTTAAACAAAGAGCACTCCGATCGCCCAACGGTTGACCGTGACCGCCGGCGTATTATCCAATACGGTCGAAAAACATCAGATATCTCTCAAAAGCCTGATGTAGCTTCGAGTACATCCGCTGCGCGCAGCAGTGTTCAGAATCAGACATTATTGTCTTATTCACTGCGCCCTCGGGCTAGGCAAGCCCCTCACTGCCAAGTGAGTCAGACTCTTGAGTCATTGGCTCCGGGTAGGGTCCCCCAAGAAAACCCTATATCCTGTAGTCTTGCAGGTCAGACTTTTGAGTCAGGGGCTAGGGGTGGGGTACCTCAAGTCAACCTCCTTCCGCGGCACAAACGACCGAGAATTATCAGAAGTCATCTTTCTTTCGAACGACCAACTATGTAAACATAATGTCGACGCTTTATTCCCATAGTTCAGCTCACATCAAAGTTTACGGTGAACTGTTTGACACTTTCAGCAGCATGAGCGGCGTACATTAAGACTGTTCATTTTCACCATTTTTGTTTAATGTCACAGACGAAATAAGGAGGACTGTTTGTGGTGCTGGTTTGGACCTATTGCCTAGTGGAAGACTGATTGACCTTCATTATAAACAAAAAAGCGTTGTTGCTCGATAACTTTCAAGCAGCACAGATAATGGTGGGAGCTATTTCACGTTGTGCTAAAAATGTCTAAATCCACTTTGCAATCTCGAAGTGCAAAGTGATTTGCAAGATGGCTGTTATTACGCAGAGTTGGTGTTGAACAATAAAGTTATGGAAGTCGTTGACCGGTTTGTCTATTTAGGAAGCCTCAGCAGCGACCGCGGTAGACATGTAGGAAATGAAACAGACACTCGTATCTCTAAGGATAAGGCGATATTCACTAATCTAGTGCACTCCTGACCACAGAGAGGCATCTCTGGAGCTTAAATGTCGTGTATGTTGGATGACAGTGAGTGCTGTATTAATTTACGCCTGCGGAACTTGTCCGTTCAGGGTGGAGGACGTAAACCGCTTTCAGATATTTGACCACTGGTATCTCCGTTCGATCGCTGGTATCGGGTGGTACCAACGAATAAGCAATGAAGAGATTAAGAAACGGATATTAGTTCGAATATGCCTGGGACCGACTGAATATTCATAATTTCAGAACAACTCGTGAACAATTGGTAAGTTGGTTTATTGGTGACCTTAGAAAGCAGATCTGGTCTGGAAAATCTTTCGTGTCAGAAAGGAAACGTCAGTAATAAACCAAATTATCGAGTGAAGTCTCACGGAAGATATCTTGCCTTATCCTTATCCAGAGATCGATTGTTTGCAAAGTGTGGGCGTTTTGATGTTGAAAGTTTGAATACAGACGTACGAAAAGTTAGCAGTTAGACTCCCTCCCCCTGTTCTCTTTTTCTTCCTTTTTGGCAACGGTCTGCTTTTTATCCACAGTTGTGTAGCACGTAATTATCAGTGGGAACCATTGATTTATACTGTCTATCCTAGAAAGGTGCAGAATGTGACATATATGGGATAGACTTCGAAACAGATGTCGTGCAAACAGCTTAGAGCAGGTGGAGGAAATCGATTGCAAGCTGCAGGTCCATCAAGGTGTTCAAGTTGTAATCCGGAGCAGCACTGAGCATACAGGCATGTTATAAGCGCTGTTTTTTCAGGAGAGAGATAAGGGGCACGCCAAGACATAGGGTACCCATGATAAGCAAATGCTATCGGTTTTGATGATGTGTAGGGACATTCCTCTTCAGACACTATTACGAGCACGGATGCAACCTCCAAAGTGAACGCAGTTCTTCATTAAATCCACACCGTCACCATTCAGAATGACTGTCAACACAGACACCATTCGGTCTTGGAAGGGTACTTTGCATTTAGACGAAATCGCGATAGTTTAATAGCGAACAAATTTCACACTTCTTCCACTACGCGTGTACAATTAGGAAGCAAGACGACATTGTCAGTATCCTCTGCTAGTTTGCGACTTTGTTTCAGAGACAAGGTTTCATACCATTGTCAGCTGGAACATCCGGAATTTTGTCTATTCTAAAGTTGAAGGGAAAAAAATATGGCACCGTTTTGCAACATATCACTGGAGATGATGAATAAGCCACATTGAGATCAGAAAGCAAACGTAAATCAAATACAAACATTCACGTGACAGACAGAAAGTGATGAAAAGCGACGGTCGATTGACAGCAGCTACCCCTTACAAAATTCTGAAAACGGTTACCAACGGACATTCAACTTTTGGGATGCCCGTCTCCGTTAAGTCCTGTAATAACCACACAGACTTTGAACATCTAGTTTAGTCGCTCCGCAACTCCCGAAGCTTATCGTCCGTCGGCATCCTAATCGTGAATTCACTGCCCCTTGTCTTCTTAACAACAGTACTACACCTCCTTGCGTAAAACAGAATGCAAGTATAGAAATCATCGGTTGTTTGATATTGCAGCGAAAAGGCATCCAATAAAGCACAGTCTTTATTGTCCAACTCGCTGGTTGTTACTTTACGCGTACGCTCGCGTTTATGAACCGGAACTCCGGTCCACAACAAACTTGGTTTCCGCTCACACATCGTGTACACTTTGACCCGGTTCGTGTGTGTGGCCGATGCCTTCTGTCGGAGGGATTTTCCTCTACCATTCCTTGTCTGTTGACTGGATTTCGTTGGGCGATGGCTAATCCAGTCGTCCGTGTTGTCCGCACCCTACTCGCTGCGGGCTTTAGCCATATTTCACGACTGTACCGAGACAATCCACCGAGTGTTGGAATAATCGCGTCTCCGATCTGGTCATCCATCCCATTTTGCCTGTCATGTCTCGTCCGTTGGTCTGATCTGGTTGAGCGACGGCTGGTGCGGTCGCCCGTGTTGTTCGCGATCCGCCCGCTGTACGCTTTTGGATATACCTTACCACTGCGTTGAGGTATGCTTTCGAGAGTTTAAATACTCACACCTCCGATTTAGTAATCTAGTACAATGTGATCTACTATAAGGCTACGTATACGTTCATAAGTCAATGCGATGGTCGAAAGTAATGTAACCGCTTACTAATATCCAACGGAAGAGTACTTGTACGAAGAGTAAGATTCCCATAAGTAGACACCTGATATTGTAGCGAGAAGGCGTCCAATAAAGCACAATCTTTATTGTCCAAATCGCCAGTGATATGATCGTTATTCTCCATCAGTCTAACAGACAAGGGGCAGGTGTTTAACGTAGACGTTGAACACATCCTTTTCATTTTCATGCGCAAACTTGGCGGACAGTTTGCGACCATTAACTTTTGCATACTCCATTATATGGTTTCTTGCCTTCTCAGCGTCTTCCGCAGAGGCGCAGTCGATGAAGCCATATCCTATTTTTTGAAAATAGATATTCATGGAGGTATTAGTGAAAGATCTCGATCGTAGATTGAAGAATGGAAGAAATATATTTGAGGCGTCTCAATTTGTTTACGGTTAGCTTAACCTAACAAGAATGTAGAGACTTCAGCTAACATCGAAATGAACAGTTTGGCTGAACGATTGAGATCGACGAAAACAAGAGTAACCATAACATATGCCAGTAGTATGGTGTCTGTACCTGTTTAACGGAGTGAATCCATTGAAGCAACATGTGAAAAGCACTCGGAGGAGTCGCTTAGAATGGTTCTGATTATAACTTGCAAACATGAAGCTTGTTACCATACGGCATCTTTGACAATAAGCAGCGAGCATTGAGACAATCCACACTCAAGCAGAGAGACGTTGCAAAATGACAGTCATGCAAACAGACGATCTGTTATGGACAAAGGAAAGGTAGATGTAATAACTGTAAACAGAATAACATCAACAGCTGGGACTGATACGGTTGACGTCGCCGGCACCGCCCAGACAAGAATGACAGGTCAGTTTTCCCTCTTTCACAATGAAAAAAACCACTCCTGTGGTGAGAAATAAAGCAAGAAGTAGTGAAAATTTATGCACCCGTTTTGTTACCAAACAGAGGCCGATTGGTGAAAGGCGGGAAGTGTGATTGCGAGCTGAACCACTGTGCACTTGCCATTGCATGGTACTAGGCCAGGAAGCATTAAACCAGTTGACAAGTTAACATGGAACTGTTTCACTATTGTTCGGAACCACCTAGATTTAAAAACCTTTTGATTCATTTTGCCGTTTTAGCGCCGCCCATATAAAACACTTAATAAGTACTAGGAACAACTTACAGAAACCACGAACCCTCAGCACCAAAAAGTGAACCAACATTTTCCGACCATCAAGCGATACAACTGTCCACACCACATCGCCGGAATACTCGTGTTGATAACTAAAAAGATGTTCCCCAACACAGGGGACGGATATCAGGCAACTATAATTGACGGACACCTCCACTTTTCATTCGCGCCCGCCCGGCCAGAAACGACTTTCGTGGTCACCGATTCACCCAATTACCTTTTTTGCATTTATTCTGGCAGCGATTTGATATTCATGGGCGACGAACTAAAAGCCTTTCTAAACAATGCGCGGCAGGAAGCACTCTCGGCAAGTCAGAAATAACACTAACCGAAAGGTGATCTTATGATGAGAAAACAGGCTTGACACAACAAGCGGTCGCGGATGACTATAAGTAGTAACATGATCTAGTGGAGTTACAGCTGACATTTCCATAAAATATCAATATCTCTTGGATGTACTGTAGCACGAAGTTTCCGTAACCGTCGTCTTTGAAAAGTTGATCGGCTACTCGGGTGCATGGCCTTTGCGATTAAACGATGCACGAATCAGTCAAGAGGTTTCCAACGGCCACTGGGTCGTGGATCATTGCGTCACCTCCCTTTTCAGAATACTTAGTCAGGAGTATCGACGGTGTCCGCTATTTTCCTCAGCATGAGCAACCGAAAAATACTGCCACCGATCAGCGCGAAGAACACATGAATACGAAGGTTTACCTTCAGACACCTTATAAGTACCATACCCTGCAACGAGTACTTTTATCAGGAAAGTTTCGAGTCTCATAGAAAAAGCGGTACTGGAAGACCACGCCTCGAATCTAAACGACAACCACTTGTAATTCCCATCAGGTACACTACTATTTCAAGTCCGTCCACGCAAGTGAGACCACTAAGACTCAGCCTCCCAGCTTAGGTCAAATCTGGTCGAAAAGATGGCGAGCACCGGTGTGGTGAGTGTATGCTGGTGACCTATTTGTGCTGGACGGTTCATTACGTCTACATATGACTTTTAAAGCAGCTGCTCAGCTTGCGTCGCGCAGGTCATCAGGATGAGTTAATATGACTTCCTCTATTCCAACCCGCCCGAACCAGCATCGAGCAAAACCTTACCGCTTGGTTATTGATTCGCTGACCCCAAATCGCAAAACCGCCTATTCACAGTAGCAAAACAAGTATATACCACGGCATTCACAACTGACAGCGTAAATGGCATCGTGCGTTACAGTTGCCACCAGCAGCATCACCAGTTCCAATCTTGGGCCGTACCCGTACGTTGTGTCCCGGACTGTCGTCGGTCGTGACAGCAGAGTAATAAGTACAAACGTACAAAGCAAAGATGAAGATGAAGATTCATGGGAAAAAAGAGCCAATAACCAAACGGAACAGGTCTATCACTGATTATGACATACTATCATGTCCAAGGCATTTCCGGCAGGCAGCGTGAACAGTCCCAAACTTCCAACCAGACTTGTGGTACCTACCAACTTTGTTCAGCGGGACGATCAGGAATTTCCTAGTCCGTGACCACGTCAAAGCCTGACCGCCTTGCAGTTTCTGCCAGCCATCACCAACCACAATGAAGAACGCGGCGAACGCTCTGTCGGCATAAGTAGCACGTAACCCAACCAGCGAGGGTTGTGTATTTTCATTAGCTTGGTTATCAGTCGCGAACAAGCGCATTACTAAAATATGCACCGACAGATTGCCAGTCTAGCTGACATGAGCTCACTGGCGGAGACAGCGATCGCCGATCCGAACGACAAGATGCACCACAAACGCTGTCTTTAATCACCTGTGGGATTCTTTGCTGCACTACGCATGAGGGTGAAATAACGCAGTACGTGCTTTCGCCATCCTCATGAAAACCTCGCGAAACAAAATTATAAATAGATTGTATGGCGCNTAAAGTAATACGGCCCTCACCGTTGTCTTATATACACTAACTGTTATATGCGTAAATCGGGTTTTTAGATACTATACAATAGGGAAGTTGCTGTCAGGATATTCCAAGTGATAGGTGGGTGGGATACATTGTCAGACGAACTAAGAGAGAACAGAGCAAGCAAGTGGCACTCGAGTACGCAACCAACCGACTGACAGTTGGCGGTACTATGACTAAGCAAGGCAGTGTATGTCCGGAAGTTAACGCTCAATTGGTGCGGTTGCACATAGCACGCAAACTTGCAAATCACATGGTCCAGAAACTGTGAGAGTGCGCTAACACATTAGAGTGATTGTGGTGTGGTAGTCAGTGCCTTAGGCATTCGATTCAGACAATGACCGGTGAAGGACTGATCGTGTAATAACAGTACTCTTCGCTATTTACAACCTAAGCTGGCGATGGGGGCAGCGTAGTTAAACGATAGCTTTGGCGTTCGACTATCAATCAGATGATCGGTCGGGAGCACACAGTACGGAAAACGCCGCTGATGAGTTTCGTGCGTTTGACAATAGAGAACAGGATATGACTGGTTTGTCTACTCACAGAAACTAACATTATCATACAATCAACTTAAAGATATGTCAATATCTAGTAATAATGCTAAGAATTTTGTTTATGCCAAAACGGAATTGCGTACTTCGCTCAAGGACAGAAGTGGAAATTGTTTGAGAAGAAACCTTCAACCCAGTTGAATGCAACCATCGAGGAGGCACATGAGAAAGAATGTCCGATGGACATTAAGGAAAGCACATGGCAGCAGAAGATAGAGCAGTAATTATGTATTTCACATAGGAAGAACATATCCTGAATGACCGCTCAAAATGTTTGCAGGATACTCTGAGTGCGTACAATCTGCTTGCGACGTAAATGCTCTATAAGTTAGAATCGTGTGAAGCTTTATGGTTGTCCAAAAATGCACAACCTCAAGAAGCATATTGTTTGGAACAAGCTCCATTGTGTAGGACCTTGGGTTGAATTGAGTTCAATGCGATGACAGAGACCGCTTGCACCTTAACAACCGAGCTTGAAAGTCAAATGTCCATACCCAATCGGTTGATAATCTAAGCCATTTACGTCCTTGATAAGCAATGAGGTTATGGCACCAATTGCTAAGTTCCAGATCTGGCCTCGCAGCTTATTTGGTAGAATATGAGGGTGTACAACCCTAGTTGGTGGTTCGATTTCAGCAGAATGCCTGATATATCAAAATCAGCCAGGCTACTCATAAGTAATAGATTGTTTACTCGAATATACGGCGCGGGATACAGAACTACGACGCCCTCCCCAAATAATCCTAAAGAAAACTATGGCCTATGAGCTAAACTGAATTGGAACAGAAGTAAATGGTTCGTGATTCCAGGCGGACCAACAATACGGCTTTCATAGTAGCTCGTTCAGATGAAAGATAGCCTCGTCCATTTGCACAGACCATTTTACGGAAGTGTCAAGTGTAGAACTGGTATCGGCTACTCAGACTATGAATTACGTATAATTATAGATTTGAGGAGTAAATGGGTACTGAAAACGTGGGATTTGTCCGAACTATTGTCTGATTTTAAAAGCAACCAGTATGGTAAAACATATGATAAGAAACTCATCACCGTGAGTGAGGAAAAACATCCCGTCGTTTATTAATCATTTTCTCGGTCACCGTATAATTTTTTTATGGCGGCTTCCAGGTGCCATACTCAGTGATGACACTTTCAGTTTACGATCGGTGTACTTACAATTGAAACTTATCGCTGTTTCTTAAGTATAAGGGTGGTTTACGCGAATGAACCAACTAGACATGCCACCAAAGGGGTTCTCGTTAGTTTGCACGCTTTACAGCTCGCTTGAGAGCAATCGCTCGATTGTCAGTGTAAGGCACAAAATGCTAAGATTAAAGCTGTTTCATGACCGAGCCGTCACCAAACACGTCGAGTGAAACGGTAGCGAGCATCATTGACGGTCTACCTGGGCCACATTAAGGTTGCGATAATGTGCGGCTACATGTAAACACCTAACAGCTCATACGCAGCGGAGATGCGTATGTGGTGGTGAATAAATCGAGTATGACGTTGAGTTTTTTTCTGGCACTAAGTTGACATACACGGAGCATATGAATGACATTGTGTTGCTTTCTGCTGAAAACATGCAAACCGCGGTGAGCGTATTGAATGACCAGGCCGATTGTGTACGGAATGCGTCTTGCTGTAATGGATGGGTACGAATGAGCTGCAGGGCAGGCAGCCAAAACTGTTGCTAAATTAACGATCTTAAGAGGTGAGTCGCGGTGTCGGAAGAAAGAAGGAAAATACAGACTAACATCGCAAAAGAAACACTTGCCTTCATCAACATTGTCTTGCAAACCTTCAGTTGACCGGCTTTGAAATAGGCCCGTGCAAGATACTGAAGTAGTTCTGTGTTGTTTTGCATGGAGAACTTCTTCAAACAGTTTTCATACTAAAAGGCAGTGGTATGGTTAGAGTACCGTAGTGTAAACGGTACGTACGACAAAGTACACAAGCTAATATAACCATAATCATACGGTGGGAAAAAGAATAATGCTATCATTGAAAGTGTACATCGAGCCTTTCCCATGTTCCACAATGGCTGGCGGGTTTACACTGATTACAACCAAAACCGTAGCATCTCTGACAGTTCAAGTTAGTACACGGCTTTCCTCATATGTGTTCTTACAAGGGGTTTCCCCAACTTCTCAGGATCTTTTTGTACTAGAAGACCGTACATACCAAGTGGCACATAATCGTCAAGATCTTCAATTTTAAATACAAACCATATTACGAGCCGGAGTCCGTTGGACCGAATATACAACAGTTAGCGAATTTAACGCCTGAAAACACTTAAAGCAAGTAACCGAAAGAAAGTCACATTAGTCTTGCGATCTCGAGACGTGGATAGATGAATGAGAATCAGAAATAACAATTACCGCCTTAGTCAGTCGGAACAGATATTTTAACACATGTGTTCACGTGCCTATTGCAATTTATTAAGCCAGGGTGCCACAACAAATAGAAGATAATCGGGATTATACGGAAGATCAGCTGATTAGGGCACCAGTGAGACTGATTCAAGACAATAGGGAGAACAACTCAATAACGATGACGCGCCGAGGTATCTAGATTATCGATTATTGCTAACCCACGCCTATGAATAAAACGGGCCTTAATCTCAAGTCAAGCAACCCGATCCGCGAGGACAGTCTAACATGGACGACATAAAAGCCACCTCACTACTAACAGTGTGATAGCCCACAGATAGGTAGTTTTAGCAGTCTGGGATCAAGCATTCAAGCCAGGACCAACATTCTTCCAGCCCAGGACACACTTTAGCCAATTTGAGTCTCGATTTACCTATACGATGAGATTCACATAGATATTTGCAAGTTAAAATTGTCCTTTCTACAAACACAAGATCAAAAGGCAACTTAGCTGAAGTGATTCCGTCGTCACCCATATGCAACACTTCCCATCGAACGTATTAGTCCTCAAACTACAGTATTTTCCAAGATAAAACACACCTACCAAAACGAAAGTGAATCAGGATTTGCGCCCGACTCTTTTGAAATTTGGAGTTTCAGATTAGAGCAAAGCTGAAACACGGAAAACAAAACAGGTCTAACAGTAATCTAGGCTCATAACTGAGTGGACTTCGACTATGAGTATTAAGGTCAAGCAATGCATTCTCAATTCGAAAAAACCGCTGTGAAACGCATATGGTCACAGCAACAGAAATATAAAATATACCCAGAGGCGCACCATTTGAATAGCAGCAGTGTACTGTTTCTGTTCGACGTAAATGTGAGCAATATTGATCCACACATCAGCAAAATCTGCAGTGGCTTCCCGAACCTGCGCGAAAACGTCGCGAGCTTCGTTCACAAAACCTTTATGTGCGAGAACGCAGCCAATACCATGAGCTGCCCAGATATTTCGCGGATCTGCACACAGAACTGCTTTGTAGAAAGACAGAGCACGATCCTTTGAAAGAAAGAAACAAGGAGTTGAAGTACGAACTGCAATTCAATAAGCGACACATTCGAATGCGGATTTTTATGTTAACAAATACGTACAGGATGCGTCAATTTACCGGAACTAATCCAGTAAGGAAACTCCATACATCTTGTCCGCAGAATATGCATTTATAAACAACTGCCAAGGCCAATAGCTTTTTTCGTTCGGTTGAGTGTGACCGGACGAACCGAAACTGTTCCCATGGATGACGGACAAGAATAAACACGGGATGCTGTTAATTGCCAGCGTTGGTCAGAACAAGCCTCGAATGAATTTTACTTAGCTACGATCTACTTCACAGACCGCGATGTGACTAACCTTGGCGTGAAATCACTCTTGCAACCAGCTGAATCAACACCCAACCGTCACTTCATCTCTACAAGCCTAACCACATAACGAATGAGCTTGCTTTCGTTCGCGTTCTCCCATGGCTGAACAGGTTCCAATAGCTTAGCTCAATCGAAGGGTGTTGTAGACGAATCAATCCGATTGACACTCTATCCCGAATTCAATTAGGCGTGCTAAGCTACAATATCTGTATGAGAACACGGAAAGTGGAAGAAACCGCGGAACAGCGAAACGTTTTGGAGAGACAGTAACTCACAACAAGCGCGCTACTGAATGCGATCTTATTTTATTACCAACAGCGTTCTAAAGCACAATTACCAATTAGCTTTTGAACCCAATCCGAAAACCTTTGGTGATCTAGCTTTCCTGTACCTAATCCACATCACATCCTGGTGGCTAAGCTATCTATTACAATTTAATCTAATACGCGCACAAACAAAATAGTGTATGATAAGCGATGTGCTCTAACAGAGAAGATGCGTATGAATCGTGTTTCCTTAACAAAAAAAATAACAAGGAGGTTGTCATGTTATAGACAGCAGCGCTTGATGATCGCTTCCATCGAAAACGTAGAGACAACAACAAACAATCATATCAGGAATGTCGACTACACAATGAGCAGATGCTGAATGGTGGTTAGTCTGGAGAAGTTAAGAAACTCTGGTTTAGTAGGCCTCCGATCGACCGAGTATAAACCATGAATTTGAAAAGTTGGAATGGGTATGTTGACACTGACGCGTACATCATTCGCCAATTATCTCTCAACAAATTCAGTGAGTGACGAGCAAACGTTCGCCTTCTGTTGGAATCAATCAATTGCATCAAGAAATTCAATCACTAAAACTGAAAATCATCGTCTTCACCACACATTAAAGCATTCGGCCATATCAAAAAGAAGATTGAGTCAGCACATTCAGTAACACCAACTAGCTGTCAGCAGAGCTGACACTGTCTCCTCATCTACAAGTCAATTCTTCCCCTGTGACTGGACAGGAGAGAAATATTGCGCTGGAACAACTGATAGGGTCCTCAATTCGTTAAAGTACCAAAACCCGACCCACTACACACAGTTGAAAGTAATGTATATGCAAAGTATGGAAACGAAGAACGCGACGATAACGAACTGACCTGATGCCGCTTGCGCTTGTCCTTGTCACGAATTGGATGGTGCAATGTCGTTAACCAGATATTCCCGAGAGAGATACGTGCATAGGCATCCGCACGATAAGCTGGCTGTCGAATGATTCGGTCGAATTTTTTCTGCGCTTGCTCTGCTTCGTTCTTGCTCAAATGCAACAGCCCAATCAGAGACCAAACGTCCGGGTGATCCTTTTTTAGAAGAAAAAACAAAGGGTTATGTTCACTACCTGTAGTGAGAACGGATGCCAGTCCGGATATGACGGGAAGAAGTCACAAGAAAGAAAAATCTGAACCTCAGCAATAGGTCAAACAATACAGCATATACTTACCGGATCAACGTCGAGAGCATCTTTGAACCAAATTGACGCATCCCAAATTTGCCCACGATCCCGAGCGATACAGCCTAGTCGAAGATAGCCTGAAGGTAAGTAAAATGCGGTTAATTTTTCGACAATCTGTTGCGAATTTAAGCTGTTGTGGTATGTTATCAGTAACCCAAGAAAGCATAACGCGTGATGTAAACGGTTCGTTTACACCTTTCAGTTACAAGTACAAAACATTTGAACAAACAACGTGAAGAGGGCCACAGTGATAGAAATGGTCACCAAAGGACCTTACAGCAGAGGCCGATCACATGTCTTCTCCCGAAAATGTCCGGTCGCTGATTTACACCGTGAAGCCATCAAGCAATAAAATACTCGATCTGCAGAGAGACTTCGCTTGAGGAATGTGCACTCAAGACATCGTAAGCCAACTAAGCGGCAGCTGCAGAAACAAAACATACGCAAAACCAACAGAGTGGTCCACTTACAATCAATGTAACTCGGATGTTGTAGTAGAATGCCTTTGTAAATCTCCTCGGCCAGGTCGTGTCGACCGCGCACTTCGTGCAGACGGGCCCGATTGTAGCGCACAGATACGCTCAATCCGTGAGAACTTTCGTCCTCGTGCCCCGACGTGACAACCTCGTCCGCACGTTCATTCTCCTCGGACTGTTGATCTTCTTTAATCCGGTCATGGGCGCGATTAAAGAAAGTCTAGAGTCAATAGAAGAGATGATTGCGTTGACGAAACTGATAACAAGAATAGTGGGGGCGATGTTTCTCAGCTGGCGTACTATACACTGCTTACAAGTAGAGTTTAACAACTGTTCGTTCCTACCGCTAAATTACTCAGGATGAAGGAAGTTCAGTCTATTATCAACTTACAACTGCCATGAGAAGTAAACCCGACAAGTTCAAACAAATAATCCAAATGTCTGTAAATGGAATAAGGTTTACAGTATATTGTAGCGTTCAGAAATCAGAGAATCAATCAACCTACTCGACTACCCACCAGTAAACCAAAAGATGCTCAGCAATTTAAACGGAATCGGTGATTTCCATTTGAGTGGCTAGTGCGGTTAACAGGACAGCTGTTTCACTCTCATTTGAAACGAATAAACGACCACTCAGACATGCATAAAGTGGGCACAGTTAAAATGTGATAGCCACGCTAGCCTTCTAGGTATAACGGCGGAGACACTATGATTAGATCAGAAAAAGAATTACAATACTCACTTCATTTAACAAGGGTAGAACTCGAATAGGATATGAAACAGCCAATGAGTTAACTACAGTTGTGAAGCTACCATTAAATCTCAGTAATACTAAACTTCCAACACCCAAAGTCCTCGACTACTAGTCGACACACCGAACACGGCCATGCGAACACAGGATGGTAAGGATAAACAGAAACAAAGCAGGAATGACCTGGATTTACTCATATTACGCATTTCGCTGATTGATTATGGTAATTAAGGTGGAGTAAACTTTATTTGCACCAATCTTCGATGTCACAAAATTGCTACCTCAATCCGATGGTCGAGCAGTCTACACAGCGGTCGTTGGACAATTGGTATTCTAAGGTGTGGGATACACAAATACTCTACTTCAGTTCTGTGTAACGAAGCGGATAGGATTGTTGGTTGAAGTTAATGGGATTAAACTGATACAATGTGAATACCAACCCTGGAATTCAGACAAATGTATCACCTGGCCCACTTCGAAATAAAACATCAGGCTCCAATCAGAACAGATTAGTAGTGCATTTCCCTGCCCGGACCGGGATCTGCAGGTCCACCTCGTGTTTGTGAGAGAAGTGCGTCAGCCATAACGCCCGTAACCCACACTTAGTATGATCGAATAATCAGATCCTGACGCTGAGGCACGACTATGTGGATAGGGTACAGCTTGCCCGGCGATTCCGAAAAGAGAATAAACATAATCACTTCGTTCAGTGTCAAGGTTAAGTCATCCATACCTGTATCGATAGTAGTAGTAGTTGAAGTAGTCGTGTTTGGAACATGCGCTCTCACAACTTGTAATTATCTTTAACACTACTGTGGTCAAGAGCTGCTAGTGAATCCGCCCGTAGCAAAACCGATGACCGATCGGGCCGGGTTGACGCTAACAGTATGGGTGTCTACATATAGCAAGATATGACCCAGCATTGTGAAAGGCAAGAATAAGTGTGGAGCTACAAACCTCAGCTTGTGAATAATCGGCTTTCATGAAGTAAAGGCATGCGATATTGTTCAAAATCTCTGGAGCAATATCCAAATTAATATTCTCAAGGATGGTCAGCGCCTTCAAATAGGCTTCTAACGCTCCGTTTACGTCGTTCTCCAACAGCTGAGCATACTCTATCCATGCCTCTACATCCTCCGGTTGGCTCTCGGTAACCTGAAAAACATACAAATTGGAACACGATTTAAAAAAAGCTTAAACGGAGTTGCCTGACAATACGTACTTCGATAAACAAACATAATGCTTACAACTGTTTTGAGTTGTAGTCTATGAGACGCCGTGAAGTAAGGACATTACGTACCGAAATTGAACTTGATGGTGTTAGTAAGTTAGTACATGCCCTGCAGCAGGGTGAGCTGACGAATTAATTGCGTCAGAGTGAGCAATCAACAGTCCTTGGCCTTAATTGTCAATTGGTAGCGAGAATCTCTGGATCACAGGCTGTGTTATACGGACATGGATCATGAGCGTGAAGTTGCGCACACCTTTTGGTGGCCAGGTGGTGAGCACATGATACGAAAAAGAGCGGTTTAATGTTTGACAGCAAGGCTTGCGTTAATGGTGGTAGTGAGGGCTTCTTAACCGGAATCCAAAGGACGATTCTTACCCGTAGATGGATACATCATCACACACGAGGGGGAATCTATGACACACTTGCAAGAGAATCATAAATTCACAACACTGTTAACTCTACCGTTTTCCGTATACAAACATGAAAAGGCGACATGCCAGGACACTGACATAAGTAAGTTGAGTTGATAGTTTACATACCCCCAACAACAACCGCCGCAGCCAGATGGGTGATTACACGCGAGTTGGATAAACGATCGTGGTTAGAACTTAAAATCACACTTCCATTGTTGAGTTATTCTGCTCGGAAACAAGCCGAGTCGACGGGACGAAAGAGTGGATTAGGTAACCAAAGAAACTTACAAATGTCATGGCACTTTGTGTTCAGACGCAACAAAACCACTTGAAGCACGAAAACAGATGTCACCAAAATCAATCAAAAGACTATAAGTTCGGAAATAGCATCAATGATGAATCGAAAGAGGCGCAGACTTGTCTACATTGGTGAAAAGTGTGATTTGTGCTGGGAAATGAATCAGAAACATCGCAACGGGCTAGTGATATTTAACAAGGTAGACAGAGCTGAAAAGTCAATGGGGTTAACCCATTACACAAGGTATGTACACGATTTAACCAAGTGGGTAAAAAACTTCATGCTTCAGCCTGATCGCATGATCATCCGAGTGGAAGGAGTCCCTTGCACGGGTGCTTTCAAACGGCGGCGGTGAAGCGTCTTCGGATCAACTAACGGGAAGATGTTCCAAAAGTAGCCTCTGTTCCAAAGAAGGGCTCAGTTTTCCAGGCACGATGATGTTTCTATACATTAGGCCAATTTCCCAAATAAGTTAATCCCTATGGCCAGCAGCCTCGTGCAGTTGTGTACAGGTAAATTAATGGAACGGCCAGGAGCTACAGTCTAAGTTAATCACCTAGACAGCGACCCCATCACAGATTGTAAAAAACTTTGCCTCTAACCTGTTTGAAAAGTTGTTTAGCGTGAGCACGCTTATCCGGCTTGTTGGATTGTGAATACAAACTACCGAGAATTTTCAGCGTTTCATAATTGGTCGGGTGATCTTTCAGTACACGTTCAAAGGATACCGCGGCCTGCAAACGGGAGAAAAATAAGTATATTAGCCTATATCCACCCAATATATTCCAACCGGTCTAGAGAACAAAAAAGAGGAATGAGTAATGGGGAGGAAATGGTAGATCGTTAAGCGAAATTCAAACACTGTGCAAGGTCTGCAAATTGGCCATCCCAATATTGCAAACGCCAACAACGGCCAAGGGGGATAATTCCGCAAGCAGCCTAAAATTGTTGATCTATACATGAACGAGGCAACCAACTAACGTGTGATTGGTGCTCGGTGTCATTGCCGCTGATCGACTTCGTATACTGTCAAACCGACTAACTCAAGAAGTGTTGCAGGAGGCAACAGTTTAAACCCACTGCCTTACGTTTGACGGTTCGTGTAGCCATGCATTAGCCGGTGGGTTCGATTGGAAGTAAGTATTGTACAGATTAGAATCCAAATTTTGAAAGCGCAGATGTGTCCGACAATTGTATGCTTGCGAATACTCTTACAGTTTAAGGCTGCGATGTATACACATCCTAACAAAACAAACTACACGGTGAAAAAAGTATTCTTATAATAAATTAAGAATGTGAATGTTTTAGTTGACAGAATGCCTGTGTGCATACAGGTGGGATTGCATCAAACCAGGAAGAAAAGGTCGACTAAATGTACAGTGGCAAGTGTGAAAAATATTTCATTTTTAAAGTTTGCTGTCAGGCTACCCAATAAATCACACGTCGACTGGAGACTACTCAACTGCAAAAGCGAACAACGACATTTAAAGTAACCGGGACTGAAACCCACAAGCGCCGTGTTCATACGGAAGGCTCTTCCCCGGATAGACAGGTGGGACGTAACATTACAGAACGTCCCGGGGCTAAACGAACCCTTTCACAGAAGGTGGTACGAGATGCTAAAAGGTATGCCAATGTATCTGCTGCCTTGAAAGAGTTTGTTGTGTTGTGTCAGATGTGGTTTTTCATGTCTATCTTTCTATCTGCCTGTTGAAAGACAGCCCGTAGTAGTAAATTCGATATGACGCTGACTATCAATCACACATTTCAGGAGCAAATGCTTCTCGTGGGAGTGTGTCATAGTGTCACACTGCTAAACAGTAATCCATTATAACACTATTACTATCTAGAGTTGTCTGCGACAGTTCATTAGCCAGATAATCTCGCTCAAAATTCATTCCACGGTTCCTAGATTTGGAGGTGCGCCCGGTGGCGTCGGTATAGAAGTGTCAATTGCCCAGGAATCTCGAAGCCGATGCTCACATGTCCCACTTCCTCAGTTATCATTGTGCAGGCTAAATAAACAACTAACCAAACGAATGGATTTTAGGATCCAACTCAACTAAGAATTAACCAGCTCGAAGAATAAAAACAGCGATAGCATTACAAATGATAAAAAATAACAACTAGGGTTATAACATACATGTTCCAAATCATTCCGATGCAAATACATTTGACCGAGACCGTAAAACGGGAGAATAAAATTCGGTGAAGCCAACTGTGTGGCCAGGTAATAGTACTGGAATGCATTATCGTAGTTTTCTTGCATGTGAAATGCCCGTGCCATCTGATAACAACTCTCGGCGCGCATCGCCTCTGTTTCCGTGTTATAGAACGCGTGTAAGGCCAAACGCTGAACTTTGTCATACTCCTTTTTGTAGAAAAAGTGGTCGGCCAAGTGATTTAACACCATTGGATTGGTTGGATCCAAGTTATAGGCACGCGAGAGCCGTTGTACTCCTTGTTTGATGGAATCCTGTGTGATAAGGAGTGGTTGAAAAAGTGGGAGTTCATGATTATAAAAAACGGTGACTCAATTGTAGCTATGTTAAGGATAGCGCGACTATAGAGTGTGCGATGCACAAGTGTAACCCGGATTGTTCAAAGGTTTCCGAACGTGGTCAGTACACTTAGGACCGTGTCTATAACCACGGCTGTCACCACAACATGGTCCATGATTGATGATATAATCCAAATGTGTTGGTAAGTTTGCGAGCATACACAGCAGAAAGGATGAGTGCCCTAGCCATTGTAGATTGCATTTGCATCACCACTGTTACCAGTACGGTAATTCCTCTCCAAAGTCAGATCGACAGTCTCTAGTGATACATGACCAGCCCATTTAATGTAGCGTAGATAGTAGGGACAACGGCGGTTGTACACAAAAAAGCTTACGCACTCCTTGCGTAATGGAGACTCACGAGATTGAGTAAGGATTATGGCCACATGCATTGTGAACCTCACTTGTAACACATCACCTAAAAACAAAAGTGATAACAGCTGCATATGCGCAAAATGATGCCACCTCTGTGATCAACCATCTTAAGCAGTCTACCTTCAAGCACTGAATTAGGGTCAAAACTCTCTTGACGTTGAAAAAAAAAACATAATTTGAACGGGTAAAGCACCTTGAGACCTTGCGCGGAGGTATTCTGTCATGTGTTTCAGTTTTACCCATGAGATCTACCAAGTGTAGTTGGTTGGTTTACACCTATTTTGATGAACAGCATAATATGAAACTGACGCGTACAACAGAATAGGATATATATATATATATACTTTCTTATTGCAGTTTGCAGCCCGAGGAACATTTTTACTATTTGTACAGTTGGAGTTGTTGCAGTTATCACTTGTCTAATGGTGTCATTCAACAGGAAGTCGAGGGTGACACTACCATAGAGGTTCGATGACATAGTGGTCACCACCCGATAGCAAGTTGTATTGTGCCCGTCTCGGCTACATTTTGGCCAGAACAGCAGACAGACGGGACTTGGTAAAAAGTTTCCTGATGATCCAAACCGACACAGCCAGTACAAAATCAATTACCAACATCAGTCATTCTATACGTCAGGAGTCATAAAAACACACAGATCACTTCGGAGGAAGCTGAGAGAAGGGAACAATGTGACTGACGGGGCGGCAGACATAGGTACACTGTATGTGGACAGGATATTCTGTCACAGCATAAGCAGAACTTGGAGCGATGTAACGGCTTGCACAACCCCATCGCCAGGTGGAGTGAACTGGACGGTTTGATGATTATAACGACAGTTACTTATGCTGGGCGGACCAAAGGGTACAGTTCTGGCGAAATACAGTTTCCCGGTCCTCCAGATTGAGGGTGCAAAAAAGTTTATATTCTCTTTCGCAAAGGGTGGTATGTGTCCTAATACACCGCCACGCATTCGCTACCTCCCAAGTCTTTTGAACCAAAGATACTGACCGGAAACCTAATCGGTCCTATCTAGACCTGGGCTTCCTGGTGGTATATCAGCACACATATAGCCATGAATATTCCAAACTTTACCAATCCAATACCGTATCGACCGTCTCACAGTACAAACTGAGCAGCTCTTTTTGTTGCAAACAACAGGTAGCACAAGAATCTGTGACACTATTGACCCCCTACTTATCGTTCTATCTAATTTGGTCCTCAAACCCCTTCTGATCCATCTGTAGAAATATGGTCAATAGTGGTATCACTGACCTTTTAAGTTTCATCTCTTAAAATTCGGCCTCAGGTTTTCATCATCCCCTGCATAAGCTCAGGGACGTTCGCGCTCCCAAACGGATAGGTTAACAGGCTGCTTTCACATGGATATTGCTCATTAAAAAACGACATCCGGTGCATTTCGAAGAAAATCATCCACAACAACGTACAACACGCAGTCTACTCCATACTAGTTGCACACTTCGAGCGACTACGATTGGGGCTATTGATCAAGCTGGGTAGGTGCAAGTCTCGACACAATGATCACAGTCGTGCTGTTTGACTGGACTTTGTTAGCAGCAGAACTTGTGTTGTCCACCTGAGAGATTTTACTAAGATCAACTGTCGACGCAAAGTCCTCAGAAAACTATTTATTGTTTATTTTTGCTCCGAATAACTGCAGTGACATTGGTGTCAACGGGTCTTTTACTGAGGCCGATATCGGCGGCCTTATTTAGATGTCACACCTGGGCTAATTTCATATAGCTCAGAAAACGGTGAGCGGCTGTTGCAGTGGCCTGCCAACCACAGCCAATTTTTGGTACTAGTTTCACAGATAAAACCTGTCATTCCTTCACACGGCGCTCTTCCATTCACAGTGAGAAGTGAGCTCAGACAGGCCCCATGAGTGTCAGTTAGGGGTAACTTGTCTCCATTCCGCACTGTCGTTCTCGTTAGACATGTATTTGATATACTTAACACGTACTGACCAACTGAAGCGGCAACCGTGCCATAACACAGGAAGAAAAAACACTGTGTAACGTGAAGAAAGAGAAAGATGTATAAGAAGAAAAAGGAAATTACGCCGACGTACACAGGTACCTAGCACTACCGCCAATAACTTCCATTCTTCACGATACCAGACGGTATAATTAATCAAAGATGATCATGGACCTCAGGACCCCAGAGGAGAAGACAGGAACACTATGTTGAATCGAGCTTCGGAGTGAGTGTCGTCGAACACAAGTCACATGCTGGCCACCAGGCTGCCGCTTACAACCTAACCCATTACTAGCAGGCGGTGGATTGGTATTCGTAAGATATGGCCTGTAAGATGACATCACTATGCTCAGGGATCGACAAAGTTTATCTGTTCCGAAGAAAGGTCAGCAAACTTCGCCATTGCTAACAGTGTTCCCACTACACGCCGCTAATGCTTCGGGTACATCGATGGTCGAGAACGGACAAATGCTACGGGAACCTTAGCTATACCATTCGTCATCTCAATAAACACTCCACCATCGCTGATACAGCACCCTCCAACGGCCTACCACCAAACGTGAGAGCAGGCGCGGGGTCCTGCCAATCTTACACCCTGTAAGTAGTGGGTAAGGAAATCACACCAAACTGATGAAGTGAAGCCTCCAGTCTGTCAAAATGCTCTGGGTTCTCTATGAGCCTTCACAGACTAAGAAAACGTAATCTGCATAATCCGTGTCCCGAAGTCGAGTGCCTGGGAGCAAATCCACACTATAATATTTGCAGTCTGTCATGACACACTGTAGGATCTCGTCTACCACATGCTTGAATGGAGGAAGGGAAATTCAACAACCTTGTCGGGCGTCACTTGTGTTGCTGAAGGTAGGCGATACGCTGTCACAAACCGTAACCCGGTCAGAGATCTGGTAGCATATCTTTTTCGGAATGTTCCCATATATTTCCGGCACATCCCTCCTCGATAGACAGTCTCAGAGTGCAGCTCTGCGACCTAATCAAAGGCCCTTCTGATGTCCAAGGAAACAAATGTTGACTTATATAAATGGCGCAGTTCAAATATCTGGCGGTGAGGGGATGTGAACAATGCAGCCACGGTCAGGGTGAAACTCAGCTTGCTCCTCACTGATATGTTTTTCATCTGTTCCGCCTAGTCTGAGAAGTAAAATGGCTGCAAACATCGGAGCAATAGGACGCAGGTTAATCCTTCAATGAATTGCACACGGAGTACGCGGCGGTTTCTGAAAATGGGGGACGTTGGCCAAATTCCAGTTATCTAGAATGACTTCACCGATCCAGAATTTCCGGAACAGAGCGATCAGTTAGTTAACTAAGGCTAGACCTCCATCTACAACGAGAGAGAGTTCATCTAAGCCACGTGCCTTCTAAAGTTTAAGGAATTGGATTCCAAGCGAAATTTAAGTTTCGGATAACACAAATGTCAACAGAAGAATGAGCACAGGAAGAGCTCGAAGGCGTGGACAATGGCGCAGGTAGGCAGTACACTTGTTGGTGGTGAATCATAGTATAGCGTCCTAAGCATCAATGCAGTCTATCATCATCTTCATCATAGCAGCCATGAGCCTGACCAAAAGGTACTGTGGCTCGGGCCGCCGCTCACCTCAACGGTGACGTGGAATATCCTAGAAGGAAACAGTACTACGAAGGACAACAAAGATTGAAGAAGACTAAATGGAAGAACTAAAAATGGTATGGATACAGGTACGCCATTAACTGCAACACACCGCCATCCCGGATAGCGTCTCTAACCAGCGGTTTGAGTGATCACGAGGACCCCAGCCAGTCAGGAGATGCCTACCCACTTTGCTCAATCGAGCAGTAAAGGTCTTCATATTTCGTGAACACTTTCTTGCTTGAACACCACGCGGTTTTACCCAACTGTTAATGGCCACAGTAAATAATGCCTGGTAAGGTAAACGCTCAGATCCCGACCTCTACTGCTACCTTGACGTGGTGGTCGGGCTTGTGTACTGTTTTGATCCGGCGGGCTATGCTGACTAGAACTCCGGTCCTTCCAGGTGC
>QNGE01002114.1:95341-111815 GCA_008508345.1 Paragonimus westermani
AACTGCTTTTCGTCTGACTGCTCCCCTTTGGCCTGTCTGACAAGGTCGCACCTGGAAGGACCGGAGTCCTAGTCAGCATAGCCCGCCGGATCAAAACAGTACACAAGCCCGACCACCACGTCAAGGTAGCAGTATAGGTCGGGAATTCAGTCTATGAACAGGCTCAACAGTGGCTTCACAGATTACCTTGCTCACACCTGACCTCCCGTTATTCGTTCGTTTGATGAGGTGGACAACCTTTCGAGAGGTCCCGATAACAGTGGCCTGTTCCATCTTAATAGCACGTTGTGTCCAACACGCTGAACAAGCACGAGGCAGTGCAACATTTACACATTGAACATCGTATATGTGCCTAATGTAATTCAATGTCTCATGGTGGTGAGGTCTTAGACTAGAAGTAGGCTCGTTGTGATACGTAAAGAGTGCTTGTAACTCTGCTAGTTTAGATAGGGTAATTAAAGTTGACGAGGAATTGGGCTCTCATCAAAGCGCACAGATGCTCCAGGTTAAATTAGTTTTGGAAGTTAGGTAATAGGTTAACAGGCTATCATTTGGTCCTCGATTTCGCTAGATAACGACAAAGCCAACCGCATCGGTTGGCTATTGTGGAAGTAGCCATACCAACGTTTAGGTACAAATATTAAGTCAGCCTGGAATACAGCCTTCTCAGTATTGACGTCGGAGAACCCAAATCCAATAAGTCATTCATGAAGCAGGTAATACAGCATTCAGCACACCGATTTGTTGTGTTATACGAAGACTGCATATCAGAAGAGTCCCCACGGCTATCTGATGTCAGACGGAATAATCACCATCGCAACCGGTATAGGACATTTAAAAGGGAGATGGGAAGATAGCTGAGGCACAGCGTGATCGCCGATAGAGAGGTTTGGCTAGCTGAGAGATTAAATGGAGCGAGGACTGTCTTGCTCCAAGCTCATTCGTACTACTAGTCCAATGGCGTCTACCTATCGGTGAAACAATAGGCGAGCCGGACGGCACATAGATAATAGGTCCAGAAGACGCTGGATGGAACACTCTGAAAATTAACTTAGCCGGTCTCCTGCTCCTACTGTGTTTTCGCCATAAATTGTAATGTGGCCCCCAGTTTTAAGACCATCCACTAAAATTGAGGTCCGAAACTGTACTTCGGCTCTCAAAAACAAGAGAGCTGCTGACCCGAAGGATTTAATATCGACAGTTTTCAAAGAAGGTGAGGAGCTGTTAGTATAGATCATGACTATGTCGTTCCAGTAAGAGTGGACGACGAAGAACATTTCGATGCTCAGATCAATCGATGGTGATTCCCACAATCAAGAAATATTTCCGAGGATCTTGCGAAACCCGTAGAAGAATTAGCTTGGTCCCAGTCATTACTACGGCTCTCGCATCCAATACAATTTGTCAGCTCACTGTGACTGGGGGAGCAGACAACAGGACAGAGCAGGCACGGTCTTATTGTGAACAAGGAGGTAATCCTGAACTGTGCACCTTCAATCAACGTCCCTAGGAGTGCCGTATGTACCGTCGACCAACAATCATCGTACTTCTCCACCATAAAGGTGGGTTCGAGCCAATGGATCGATCTACACTCTCAGAGTCGCTTAAACACAGGGGTGTAGCGACCAAGAATGTGAACATATAGTTGGCGCCTTATTCCCAAACTCCAGCTCAGGTTAGCGTTTGCAGTGAACTGTCTGAAAGTTTCAGCACCAGGAGCGGCGTACGTCAACGCTGTCCCCTCTCAACATTCTTGTTCAACTTTGTCATAGATGAAATGATGGAGGACTGTTTTTGACATTCACAAGGTGCCGGTTTAGACTTTCGCCCTGGTGGAAGGCTAGTCAGTCTTGATTACGCTGAAGACAAGGTGTTGCTGTTCGACAACTTTAAAGCAGCACAAGCAATGTTAAACGTCATTTTGCGTTCTACTAAATACTTCCAAATGCGCTTTGTAGCCTCCAAATACAAAGTGGCTCTGCAAGATTGCCGTGATTACGTAGATTTAACGTTAGATAATGAAGTCACGGCGGTTATTGATCGGTTCGTATACTCGGAAACCTGCATCATTGGTGGCCGAGACGTCAAGAATGAAGTAGAAGCACGTATCTCTAAGGTTATGGTGGTATTCATCGATCAAGGGACACCCCTGACGAAGTGGCCTAAGGGTCGTGCATATGAAGCGACACTGAGGGCGGTATCACTTTACGACCGCGAAACTTGGCCGCTCATGGTAGAAGGCACGAATCATCCACAGGTATCTGACGATCGACATCTGCGTCCGGTTGCTTGCATCAGGAGACATCAACGAGTAAACTGCGAGAAGGTTGGGAAGTGGGTGTTTGGCACTGATTGTCAAACGAGTTCCTTTATCTAATTCTTATGCTTACACAGACCGACGTGACTAGGCCATGTACTAGGACGCCAGCTAGTCGTCTGCCACACCGAACACACTTTGCTGATGCTGCGCCTAACTTGCGCACGATGTGAGGTGGGTAGCTAATGACCTGGCGTGGAGAGATGAAGTCGTTCTCCAAGGTTTTGGCCAACGTAAGTTGGGTTTGCCTCCCGAGCTGGGGACAGTGTGACTTGTAGAGTCGGTGGCTGGACACGTTAGGTGAGATGCCGGCTAATCCGGTTTAGTGACGCGGAGGTTTTCGTTGTTGGGCCCAGTTCTCTGTGAAGAGAGTGCACATAATGACGCGTGGCAGTGGAAGCCGTAAGGAAGCTGTCTTACTGATGATGCCTTATCTTAACTTACAGTTCGGTTGTTTGTTCGCAAGGTGTAGACATTTTGATGTTGTGTGGTTGAATGTGGATGTGGTTGGTTCTATTTGTTACGTCCTATTTCCTCACTTCCTTTTTCTGGCCAAGGCTTTTCTTCTTCACGGTTGTATGATAGTTAAGTATCGGCGAGAATCACTTGGGTATTCCTGTCTATGACAATGATGCTTTATTCCATCACCTACGGAGCATACACCATTAAACATTGAACTAATCGAACAGATTACTCTGCATCTCAGAGTTTTGGTCTACGGTATCATGGATTTTATCAGTCTCTCGTAAGTTGATTTTAACTTTCCACTAGGCTAAGATACGCATCAAGGACAACAGGTACTTTCTTCAGGACGGCAGTTTACCCATTACAATCGCGATAAAAACGTACACAACGTAGAAGCATGTAATAAAATTCACCTTAAGAAAATGGCGTAAGGTAACAAAGGATCTCAAATATACATCGGATGGAAACACTGTCGATGGACATGAAGCGCTTAGATCACTTAGGAAGGGATCCATGTGACTACTGAAACCGCAGAATAAACAATCCGATACACAGTACGGTGAAATGGAGTCAGCAGTCGGGACCTCATGACTGCCAGTTATCTTCAAACTAGCCCAGACACCGTTTCAATCAGATAAGAACCGAGGTTCAAAGTACCGAAGTTGAAAGGCGCTTCCGTTTTCCAGTACGAGGCAACAGATGCTTAGTTAGTATACTGTTAAGGGACAAATACGACCCGCTATAACGTTCGGATGGCGGACGTATATCCAGTACTCATTGGTTAAGTTGTATGAGTACACAAAGCGCGTCAGGTTAACTTGAACAATCTGGTCAGAAGGGAGGACGAACCAGCTGATCTTGCGGTTGACGACCTCGAATCGTCATGTATTGAGGAGCAAACTGAAAGGATGAACGACATCATACAACTAATCAGCGAGGCTAACTGGGTTACATAAATCCACACATCACCATTGATTCACAACTTAGATGACATTATAGTCGAATGCTAGCCTTCGGGAATAATAGAGGAATAAAGTCCATCCTAGTAATATCGACAAGCAACGGATGGAACGTAACATCAATCAAATCATCTTTTTGGGTCTACGTAAACTACCAACACTCTCTTTCTGTGGCGTGAAGAAAGATCGGATGAATTCGAACTAATATCCAAAGCAGCAGGAAGTGGGTCTCCTACGTTATCGTTAAATGGCGTTTCAAAAAGCACATACCTGCGTTTTCTCGTTCAGGTCCAGTATAGCCAGCCCAACCAGCGCGCCGACGCAATCCGGATCCAAATCTAGCGCGCGCTGGAATGCCAAACGAGCTTTGTCAATGTTGCCCAACTTGAAAAAGCAATGCCCCATGCCCAATCGCACGGATGCCGGACAGTTGGGTTGCAACCGAAGCGCTTTACGATAGAACCCTAATGCATTTCTATATTCTTTTTTGTTGAAGGCAATGCATGCTTTTCCTAAATAGGCTGGCACACTAGGGGTACCCTGGTTGAGTACAAAATTTAGCTGACTATCCGCTTGGCTCCAGTTTTCTCCTTCGTAGATGAAAAAGAATGCGCGGCCGAGCAAGTGCTTTTGATCGTACATATCTATTCGGTCAGCGGAAGTGAAAAGTCGGGTTGCATGGGCGATCAGCTGATTCTTCTTGTCTTTTGTTTTCTCCCTGAAGATAAAAACAAGGTAAAAACACGTTAGACTGCGCAAAGATAAACCAGTGTATCACTGCAATCATTACAGGAAGGTGTCAAGTCAAACAGAACTACGTCTACGCATTTAAGTGTTGGGCAGTAATCTCTTAAAAATAGAGTTAGCTAACATAAAAAATCAACGTTTTTCGAAACGTGTTGGTCGAGAACAGCAAATATGTTCTAGTTATGAAATACTGGATATGATCCTATTAGATGGAACGTTAAGTATCAACAATTAAGCCCAAATTTGAATGACTCCAATAGTTTGTGACTCGAATGTGTATGAGGTGTAAATATTCCCTGGCCGACCATGAAAATCAGAAAAGAAGAAACACAAAAACGGTTGTGAACAACCAAGTTTGTGAATAACGCGACACCCGTTTGGCATAGTGAAAACCGTTTAGCAGAAGGAGAGATATTTGAATCAAATAGCAGGATGAGCATTTCAACAATGCACATGCTGATGAATCAGCCGTATAACATCACACAGAAACATACAGGCCGGACAAAGGCAGATTTCAGCTAGTGAAAAGTGAGCATGCAGGTGATTCACTGCATATTTGTGTTCCTGATGCATCCACAATCAATATCGCATGCATATATCGGTAGATAATTCAGCAGACTTGGTAGTAAGGACGAGAACCAAATAGAAAAATCTGACTCCCGTCTGGATTCTTATGACAGATTGGAACCGTACACCCCTACGCAGTGTGTGCATGAACAGTTCATTCGCATTTCTGTTTCCCGTTTACGTCGTAGTACAGTAATAGAATGACGAATCACCTTACAACGAGCGTAGCTGTTTATCACCTACGAGTACAGTTGTATGCTGAGGCTAACCTACGGTAGCTCGATAGTGCTTGACAAGAAAAATAATGTGCGTGAAGCTCAAGTATGAGAATGTGTCGAAAGTTGCATATTAAAATATGGACGAACCCGTGCGCAATGTAGGAAAGTCCAGCGTTAAAGGTGATCCCCGACCAAAGCGATTAACTCGCATGAGGCAGGAGATAAACCAAGAGAGAGAAAATGAAGTCTCAAAAATAAGTTCCATAAGAATGGCAGGGAGCATGAGATACGCGTAGTAGACAGTGTACTCATGCTTCTTACAGAAAAAAGAAGTGTGAATGTCTGAACACAAACACAAGCGAACAACTTCCAGGACTTACTTGTAGGCCTTACGACCATAATAGTTCGCCAGCATATCCAGCAAACGAACCAGATCGCTCTCGTGATATGGCTGTAAATCTGCAGCGTTTCGATAGGCTTCTTCCAAAACCTTTTCAAAATCATCATACAGTTTCTTCTTGTAGTAAGCTATAGCCACTGTGATCCATATCTGCAAAGGTGCTTTCTCTTGGTTCAAAATATTCAACACTTCTTCACCATCTGGCAACTGATCGGTGTCTAGCTCAATTACTTCATCTCCCCCACGAAGTGGAATCTCTATACTATTCTCGCAGGACATACCTTCTATGTCCTCACGAGCTTGTGCCTGAAAAGCAAAACACTTACAAGGTTAGAGACAAATAGCCTTTCGTACTCAATGCTTTGAATGAGCAAAAAAGATCGACGAATAGGGGAGAACTAAGAAAGCGAGAATCATGTGGTAGTAATGTGCACAAGCCGAGCGATGCTAACGATTTCAGCCCGGCTTTTCTACGCGTTTCCTTGGAGTATTGCAGAACAAACTTAAACGGCTGGGCATAAACGAGCAGTACGGCCCAGCTACACTAACTAATTATCAAACCGTTTTAAGTTTGGCAGAATAGATCAACATTGGATACGCTTATAAGAGAAACTGGCACCGGTTTTACTACACAGGTTACCTGAAATGCGCGAAGAACACTGTAGCGAGCAGTAAGCTGAAGCTCGTGTAGGACATGAGTGCATTTATTGAATGCTCACCTTCCGACAGCTACTCGGGGAATGCCATACTCACCAAGGACCAGCAGTAGTCGTGTTCATGGACATTATTCCAACCTTCGACCAAGTGATCAGGGCTATTTGTCGAGGTTGCCTGCCGTACCGCTAAAATGGCTGGTAAATACGAAGTGAGATGGCTGACGACAGCAACTACGAGTTATCAAGTAATTTGGGAGCGAATACCGAATACTTGTGAGGGGAAAAAGTAGGGCTGGAGACAGCGGACATTCAAGGCAATGATACGAGGGTGGACACTAATGATAAGGAAATCCAAACGCCAAACCTAGTTGTTAGTAGACTGGAAAAAAACAGTTGAAAGGTGAACGAGTGTGATGCATCTATGGTGTTGTACAAGAACACCTCACTACCACTGACGTACAGCATCAGTTCGGTTCCGGACTTGAGACCGTCATTTCATGCCGAGTTTATTGCACTAGTGAGCTCCGACGAGAGCAGCGTACAGCGGTAAACAGGAAGTCTTCCAATTAATAATGTTTCCATACTGAAGGTTGCAGTTTAAGACAATGAGCCAACTTATTTGGACCCTAGTAAAGACGGTAACAGCATTCACAACCGAAACCTCGTAAGACAGCCAGACAGCTTTTTTACGTCTTTGGGGAATCGGAAGCCGTAAGAAAATAAACCTGCTGATAACGTCCTACGTTCACATACCTCCGTAGTTCGTCTGAATGGTGCAGGCACCTAGATCGTGAATGTTTGAGTATGGACACAGTCGTCCTAGTGGTTGAGTTCGTTTCACAGCATTACTTTGTACTTTTTATCTGAGGCTTGTCCTTTCTGCACAGTTGTGCGGCAGCTAGGCACCAGCGCGAACCACTGACGCACCGCTGTTTTTCATGATGAGGAGGAAAAGGACAGTTTGAACGCTTTCGTGGAATTGGGAAGACAAACGAGTATTGGAAAAGGACTTAAAAATAAAGAGAAGTGGCACTGAGGAAGCCCCCAACAGTTACGAGACTGGACTTTGACGCGGTGTGACGGCTTGTACCTCTCGATGCCTCATCGGGCTAGACTAGGCGGTGTGGCGACTACACGGATAGTCACTCACGCCAGGCAGGCCAATAGGTGGAGAGCTGACAAACGAGTCTCCTGGTCCGCCAGGTTGTGGTTGGAAAAAAGGTTGGCATCCTTTTCCGAGAAATGTACCCGTTCTGGTACAATACCACCCACCGGCTGCTTTGTGGTACAGGCTCTTCATCATCATCATCATCATCATCATCATCATAGACAGCAATACATCAGTGGTTCACACTAATGCTGAACTGCCACACAACCATGACGAAACAGCAAACCCTATATAGAAAGAGAGAACGAAAAAGAAGGGGACGGGAAGGGACCTAACTACTGAAAATGACTACGTCCCTATTCAAACGTTCAGCATCAAGGTGCCTACACCTTGCAAACAACACAACCGAGCTGCAAGTGAGAGTAAGGCGTCATCAGCGATACAGCTTCCTTACGGCTTTCACTGCACCGCGTCATTAAATGCACTCACTTCACAGACAGCTCGGCCAAACAACGACAACATTCACGCCACTGAGCTCGATTAGCCGCCATCTCACCTAGTGTCTCCAACCACCGACTCTGTGAGTCGCGAGGACCCCAGCCCGGGAGACGAACACGACCCACGGCGGCCAACCCCTTGGTGAACAACTTCATTTCCCTACGCCAGGTCATTGTCTGTCCACCTCGCACCTTACACCAGTCGGTCGCAGTGTCAGCGAATAGTGCTCGGTGTGGAAGACGACTAACTGGCATTCTTAATACATGACCTAACCATCTAAGCCTGTGTAAACGTAGAGATTGGACAAGAGAACTCGCCTGACAATCACTACCAAACACCCGCTTCCTAACCTCCTCGTTACTTACGCGCTGATGCCACCCGATACGAGCGATTGAACGCAGACATCGGTGGTCAAATACTTGAAGACGGTTCACGTCTTCTACCCTGAGCGGCCAGGTTTCGCTGCCGTAAAGTAATACGGCCCTCACCGTTGTCTTATATACACGTCCTTTAAGCTTCAGAGAAATACACCTCTGTCGCCAGAGATGCCTCAAGTTAGCGAATACCGCCCTAGCCTTAGAGATACGCGCTTCTATTTCATTCCCTACACCTCCACCGCTGCTGATGCAGCTTCCCAGGTATACAAACCGGTCAACAACCTCCATTACTACATTATCTAACATCAAATCTACGTGGTCACAGCAATCCTGCAGAAGCACTTTACATTTTGAGGCTGCAAAGCGCATTCCGAAGTATTTAGCAGAACGCGAAATAGCGTCTAACATTACTTGTGCCGATTGAAAGTTGTCAAACAGCAACACCTTGTCGTCAGCATAATCAAGATCCGTCAGTCTTTCACCAGGTAGGAGGTCCACGCCGGCATCTTGTGAGTGCCGCAAACAATCCTCCATTATTTCGTCTATGACGAAATTAAACAAAAATGGTGACAGCGGACAGCCTTGACGTACGCCACTCATGGTGCTGAAACTGTCAGACAGCTCACCGTAAACCCTAACCTGAGCTGAAGTATGGGAATAAAGTGCCGACAGTATGTTCACGTACTTAGTCGGCACACCTCTGCGTTTGAGCGACTCTAAAAGTGCAGATCGATCCACTGAATCGAACGCACCTTTATAGTCGAGAAACACAACAATTGTTGGCCGGCGGTATACATGACGCTGCTCCAGAATTTGTCGAAGAGTGAAAATGTGATCTACACATCCCCGCCCGGGGCGAAACCCTGCCTGTTCTTCCCTAATGTTTACCTCCCGAGCAGCAGTAAGTCGGCGAAGTATAATAGATGCTAGAACCCTAGAAATGACTGGGGTCAAACTAATTCCTCTGTGGTTTTCACAAGAGCCCCTGATACCTTTCTTGAATATAGGAACTATTATCGAGTGACCCCAACTCGAGGGGACAGTTTCTGTCGTCCAAACGAGTTGAAATAAATGAGTCAGAGCTTCTACTAACGCCTCTCCCCCTTCTTTGAATAGTGCTGGCACAAGGTTATCTGGACCAGCAGCCTTATTACGCTTGAGAACCGCAATGCAATTGCGGACCTCAGTTTCAGTGGGTGGTTCCAAGCCTACCGACCAGGGCACTACACTGCAAGTTTGTGGCGGCAACGCGGTAGATGCAGGAGGCCAGTTAAATTGACCCTCAAAGTGTTCCGCCCACCGCTCTAACCTTCTGGACTGATTATAGATGAGTGTGCCATCTGTCTCGCTGATAGCTTCACTGACAGACGGTCGTCTGGGGCCAGTGGCACGGATAAGCTTAAACAGTTTGCCAGTGTTTCCTGAGGCAAAAGCAGTCTCCATCTCCTTAACTTTTCCCAATAACCAAGCCTCACGATCAGTCTTTAAGCTACGTTTCAGTTTCCTAGGTACAGGCTCTTGAGCCCAGAGCTTTGATTAAGAACTCTAATATTTCTCCTATCTAGGTCTGGACATCCTGACAGTCTCAGCTCACACAACCATGAGTAGTCGCAGCAGCAATAATTCCATACTACAAGGTGGACAGGCGAGAACATGCTACTACTGACCCCTCCTCCAGTGCCCTATCAAACTTAGCTCTCAGGCCCCTCCCAGCCCCCATTTCTGGTCATTACTCTGCAGGTCCCACAATAGATATAGCTAATCACATTAACACTGTCCCGGCAAGTTCCATCTCTTACAATTCAGCCTCAGGCCTCCCTCGTCCCTTACTTAAACCTAGAATGCGAATTAATGTAGGTGCCTTCAACGTTCGCAGACCAAAACGGATAGGCCAGCAGGCCGCTCTCGCACGACCGTTCGACTCATTAAATGTCGATGTCCATTGTGTTTCGGAGACTAAAATCCAGGACAGTAGTAAACGTACGTGACTAACAGCACCCGCATTGTCTACCCGATATTGGTCCTAAAATCCGGGTGATTCGACGGTCGCCGTTACGGGTCAGATTTGAGTTGGTATAGTATTCAGCACGACGGCCGTGGCCGCAAGGCTTTCAAAAATCTTTTCATTGTGTCTGCTGACGCTCCTACTGACTGTAGTGACGCCGGCATCAAGGATGTGGTTTACTGGGGTCTGGTCACTCTCCTCCGGTTGATAGGTGGCTCTGATACAGCCATTCTGGCCAAAGATATGAACGCCGAGATAGGCCGCCTTAGTGATGGTGAACCTCGTCCAGGTGACAGGTTTGGGATAGCAGGACATCATCCAGTAACGGTGAGCGATTTTTGCAACTGTGTGCTGAGCACAAGTTATTTTTATCCAGGACTAGTTCTAGGCGTCGTGAATCTCATTGTTATACTTGGTGCCCGCCTTCTCCGAATCAGGCCTGGTCTCAGATAGATCACATAGCCGTTAGTTATAAGTGGCGGGGGTCCATTCAGGACTGTCGTTCTTATTGGAGCACGTACTTAGATTCTGACGATGCGTTGGTATGCTGCCGTTCCGTTCTTATTTTTTGCTAGACAACAACTCCACCGACAGCAGCGACTGGCTGTTGAGAAACTAGTTTTACCATTGGTAAGGCATAAGTACCGAACCAGCCTAGAAAGCTGCCTTAGCAGTTCTCACTCCGAAGATCTTAATAGTTGTTGGACCCAGATCTCACAGGCCATTTGTGGAGCAGGTACTGTGGCATGTGGCACGTGGGTACACGGGTTGAACAAACAGTGGATCCCGGAGAAATCCTCCTGGCAGATCGTATAACAGGACCAGGAGAGATATGCGTAGGAAACTGAAAAGTAGTTCGATTGTGAGGTTCGGTTAGCAAAAAAAGCTACGGAAATGGAGACCTCTTTTGCCTCAGGGAACAGGCAAACTCCTTAAGCTTATCCGTGCCACTGGTCTCAGGCGACCGTCTGTCAGTGAAGCTGTTAGCGAGACAGATGGCACACTCAATTATAATAAGTCCAGAAGGTTAGGGCGGTGAGCGGAACGCTTTGAGCGTCAATTCAGATGGCCTCCTGCTTCTACTATGTTGCCACCACGAACTTGTAATGTGGCACCCTGGTCGATAGCGTTGGAACCACTCGCAAATGCATCTCGGCTCTAAAACGTAATAAGACTGCTGGTCCCGATGATCTCGGGCCGACAATATTCAAAGAATGTGGGGAGGTGTTAGTACAGGCCTTGACTGTTATTTCAACTTTTGCGGACGACGGAGACCATCCCTCTGCACTGGGATCACGCGACAATAGTCCCTATATTCCAGAAAGGTATCAGGGGTTCTTGCGGAAATCACAGGGGAATTACCTTGACCCCAGTCACTTCTATAGTTCTGGCGTCTGCTATACTTTGTCGATTTACTGCAGTTCGGGAGGTGAACATTAGGGAAGAACAGGCGGGGTTTCGCCCTGGGCGAGGATGGATATATCACATTTTTACTCTTCCTGTGTACCGTTGACAAACAATCATCGTACTTCTCCACCATAAAGGTGGGTTCGAGCCAATGGATCGATCTACACTCTCAGAGTCGCTTAAACACAGGGGTGTAGCGACCAAGAATGTGAACATATAGTTGGCGCCTTATTCCCAAACTCCAGCTCAGGTTAGCGTTTGCAGTGAACTGTCTGAAAGTTTCAGCACCAGGAGCGGCGTACGTCAACGCTGTCCCCTCTCAACATTCTTGTTCAACTTTGTCATAGATGAAATGATGGAGGACTGTTTTTGACATTCACAAGGTGCCGGTTTAGACTTTCGCCCTGGTGGAAGGCTAGTCAGTCTTGATTACGCTGAAGACAAGGTGTTGCTGTTCGACAACTTTAAAGCAGCACAAGCAATGTTAAACGTCATTTTGCGTTCTACTAAATACTTCCAAATGCGCTTTGTAGCCTCCAAATACAAAGTGGCTCTGCAAGATTGCCGTGATTACGTAGATTTAACGTTAGATAATGAAGTCACGGCGGTTATTGATCGGTTCGTATACTCGGAAACCTGCATCATTGGTGGCCGAGACGTCAAGAATGAAGTAGAAGCACGTATCTCTAAGGTTATGGTGGTATTCATCGATCAAGGGACACCCCTGACGAAGTGGCCTAAGGGTCGTGCATATGAAGCGACACTGAGGGCGGTATCACTTTACGACCGCGAAACAATCATCGTACTTCTCCACCATAAAGGTGGGTTCGAGCCAATGGATCGATCTACACTCTCAGAGTCGCTTAAACACAGGGGTGTAGCGACCAAGAATGTGAACATATAGTTGGCGCCTTATTCCCAAACTCCAGCTCAGGTTAGCGTTTGCAGTGAACTGTCTGAAAGTTTCAGCACCAGGAGCGGCGTACGTCAACGCTGTCCCCTCTCAACATTCTTGTTCAACTTTGTCATAGATGAAATGATGGAGGACTGTTTTTGACATTCACAAGGTGCCGGTTTAGACTTTCGCCCTGGTGGAAGGCTAGTCAGTCTTGATTACGCTGAAGACAAGGTGTTGCTGTTCGACAACTTTAAAGCAGCACAAGCAATGTTAAACGTCATTTTGCGTTCTACTAAATACTTCCAAATGCGCTTTGTAGCCTCCAAATACAAAGTGGCTCTGCAAGATTGCCGTGATTACGTAGATTTAACGTTAGATAATGAAGTCACGGCGGTTATTGATCGGTTCGTATACTCGGAAACCTGCATCATTGGTGGCCGAGACGTCAAGAATGAAGTAGAAGCACGTATCTCTAAGGTTATGGTGGTATTCATCGATCAAGGGACACCCCTGACGAAGTGGCCTAAGGGTCGTGCATATGAAGCGACACTGAGGGCGGTATCACTTTACGACCGCGGAACTTGGCCGATCATGGTAGAAGGCACGAATCATCCACAGGTATCTGACGATCGACATCTGAGTCCGGTTGCTTGCATCAGGAGACATCAACGAGTAAACAATGAGAAGGTTGGGAAGCGGGTGTTTGGCACTGATTGTCAAACGAGTTCCTTTATCTAATTCTTATGCTTACACAGACCGACCTGACTAGGCCATGTACTATGGACGCCAGCTAGGCGTCTGCCACATCGAGCACATTTTGCTGATGCTGCGCCTAACTGGCGCAAGGCGGGAGGTGGACAGATGACGAGCTGGTGTAGATAAATGAAGTCGTTCGCCAAGGTTTTGGCCAACGTAAGTTGGGTCCGTCTCCCGGGCTAGGGACAGTGCGACTTACAGAGTCGGTGGCTGGACACGGTAGATGAGATGCCGGCTAATCCGGTTTAGTGGCGTGAATTTTGTCGTTGTTTGGTGGAGTTGACTGTGAAAGGAGTGCAGTGAAAGCCGTAAGGAAGTAAGCAAGTAAGGTTGTTGATTTAGCCTTACTTTCACTTACAGCTCGGTTGCTTGTTTGCAAGGTGTGGGCATCTTGATGATGTGTGGTTGAATATAGGCGCAGTTAATTTTAGTAGTTACACCCTCTCTCCTGTTTTTACATTCTAGCCAGAGTTTTTTTCTCTCTTCGTGGGTTTATGGCAATCAAGCGTCAGTGAGAACTACCCATAAATTACTGTGATGATGATGATGAGAGCATCCTCAATATATAAGACTCGCCACGAGATCACCTGTCAGTTGTCTGTAATCCAGTGAGAACAAATTCAGCACTGTCGTTAACTTCTCGTACGAGGGTGCTTAGAACTTCTACTTTCCTAGCAATTAGCATGTCCTCCTGTGAAGGACTTTTTTTCTCAACAGCTGTCACGGTTTTGATGGTTCTAACCCCCAAACCTTCCGCACGTTCTCCTTCGACATGTTCACATGTTTCTGAGCCCTGAAAGATCAGCTGGGTTTCCAAGGTGAAGTAGCTCAGGCCAACAATGCCCAGTTTCTTTCGGTAGAAGGGTTTACATATATACCAGTATGCTCGTGGGGTGACAGGATCTATCCGTTCCGAAGGCACGCTAGCGAACTTCGGCATTGTTGATAAGGCGTTCCAATCACGTCACAATGCCTCGGAGGCACCGATGTTCGAAAACGTATGCTCTACGTGTAGCATCCTCACACATGGACCAGAGCCGTCCAACAGGAGCTCTCTTACATTACTATTGTACACTCGAATTTTCACATGAAGACGGAAATCATGCCGACGCCATAGATGGTGTAAGTCAGTAAAGGTCACCCGACCTTGTGCTATGCGACTGGTAACTTTATCAGACACTAAGCCAACCCTTTTCCAGAAACTTATCTTACTACATGGTTGAAATGACTGTTAGACGAACTAGATGAGAGGTTCAAGTCATTAGTGCAGTCCGATTGTAACAAGCTCATAGCCACCATGAGAATATGGATTTTAAACCTCCGGAAGAAAACTCTGAGAGGAAGAGATAGTCACACCTAATGACACCTGAAGAAGCTAAAGAATTCAATAAAAAATGCTGATACCAACTCAAAGGACGGCAAAAACAGTACGGATAAAAGAGTGGTAAAATCTGACAAAAAACGGAAACCAAACTCCAGACTTACGACCATACCAGAGTGGTTTCTAGATACGCAGACCTGAAAGAAATCACTCACAAAAGGTCTCGAAAAGGAGCCGACCAATGGTAGTCGAGATTGTTTTGAACACCAAGACACTACGCGCCGTGATCAGTTCATTTAGAAGTTTAATACGATGATCAACTACTCTGCATGAGTATAAATGGGCCTCACTCGATGTAATCGCACTATTTTTCCCCAGCTTTTGCTCATGCCTGCAAATTCGCCCATACGAGCTCATCTTGAACAACTAGCTCCCATATAACCTTCGGTATTTTGAAGGACTCGATAATCCGCTTGCTTTTAAGTGAGGAGAGTCCCAACTTTTCCAACCTCTCCTCGTATGGTTTACCACCTATGTCCACAAGCACCCTCGTGATCCTTCGTCGCACACCTTTCAGTAACCCACGGTCCTAACTTGGTGTGAGCACCAGACCTGTGCACGATGTTAGATGCAGTCTCTCATGCTCTTTGTACAGCAGTAACAAAACTTCTGTTGGTCAAGAGGCGAACACCCCAATTAGCACAAACAACGCTCTGTCGGTCTAATTTGCAGTCGCACGGCACTGTCTGGTCAATTTAAAATTGCTTGTTATAACCACTCCAAGGCCTTTGACTGTAAGTGTTGGGTAGCGACTATACCAAGTAATATTTTGATAGTCCCATTCATTGTACATTTTCGATGATTTTGATTTTGTAGCTACTTTTGTTTTAGTCAAGCTACCCATTCTGTAACATCCGGCCCGGGAGTAAAATCACAACTCGCTCCGTGCCTCGCTAGCTTGACGTGTCTCTCCGTACTCTATTTTCCAGGGGTCGGCAATAATGCACGAAGTCAACGCGCTGAGACTTGGCTTTTCATTACCGATCGATTGTCGATAATGATAACTGACAGGGTTTTATTTTGTTGGATCAGTTCCAACAGTTGTCAAATTGAGGAATCTGGTTACCTTCCGACCTGTCTTTCTTTTATTCTTACGAAGAGACAGTTAAGAAAGGATATGCTATGTTAAGAATGAAAAACGGGAACTACCAGTACAGACAAGAAAGCCTCCAAAACCATTTGCGGGGTTTGCGATCGACCGTTTCAAGAACAGATTAACTCAAGGGTGATTACTAGACTCAGAAATGGCACAAATGCGTTCAGGGGTGTTCAGTGAGCTGTTGCTGAACAGCATCAGATTTTCAAAACTTCACCTCCAAGTCTTAGCTGGGAGCCCTTAATATTTACCCACCTGACTACTGCAGACTTTAAGGCAACCTAACCTACACTTACTTTTCTCATAAGGTGACGCACAAATTCCACACTTCTGATTATTAAAGTGGTCCGCGAGGTCGAGGACTCAGTAAATGATTTATGGGAGTGAGGCTGGGAACTCATGTGCCCCAGGTCAGACCCAATTGTAACCGACCTATACTGTTACCTTGACGTGGTGGTCGGGTTTGTGTACTGTTTTGATCCGGCGGGCTATGCTGACTAGGACTCCGGTCCTTCCAGGTGCAACCTTGTCAGACAGGCCAAAGGGGAGCAGTCAGACGAAAAGCAGTTACACTCATAGGATTGTATGTCGCACTGCTGACCGCGTAGGAGTGCTTAGG
>QNGE01002114.1:115173-127409 GCA_008508345.1 Paragonimus westermani
CTGCCTGGCTGGGGTCCTCGTAATCACTCAAACCGTTGGTTAGAGACGCTATCCGAGATGGCGGTGTGTCGCAGTCAATGGCGTACCTGTATCCATACCATTTTTAGTTCTTCTATTTAGTCTTCTTCAATCTTTTTTGTCCTTCGTAGTACTCTTCCCTTTTAGGATATTCCACGTCACTGTTGAGGTGAGCGGCGGCCGAGCCACAGTACCTTTTGGTCAGGCTCATGGCTGTTTTGAAGATGATGATGTCATGTGGCACTGCTCTTTGAGATCACAAACTCATCAAGCAAACGACAGAACTTCCGAGAGAAAATGAACAAAAATTGCTTTTCACTATGTGTTTGCAAGGCTTGGAATGCTCTTCTTAACCATGTCCTTTTTGTTACCCCTGTATCAATTTTCAAGGATCGTCTTGAACAAAGTTTCTAGCTTTAGTTCAGATATTGCATCTTTTCGCCACGTTTCAACACCCCACTGAGGGAATTGAGAATTTACGAAAGCCCCTGCTTTTCACTTCCGTTTTCAGCCCACTGACCCACCGACCATCTCGTCTAATGGGTCGAGTATCTGGTAGGGCCTAACATCTTAGCTCAGAGGTGAACTGGCAACGGTTAATGATGGCGATCATTGAAAACAAGGTGTGGCACCGCTCTCGGAGATTACAGTGAATACCAGGAACAAAGTAAGATTGCTCGCATAATGCAGTTTTAGATAAACCAGAATCAAGTAAAGCTTTAAAACGATTCCTAGAAGCGCTACCGAGGTACGAACACCACCACTGTTTCCAACTATCGGTACATTTTCGTATGCTGAAGTGCGGACGGTTTTTCCCCACCGAGATGCATAGTTCATTTAGGTCAGCCTGAAGTATGTCCTCATCCTTCGAGGACTGTGCTGGAATCCAAATCTTCATACCATCTTATGAAAATCCAGAGTGGACCTTCAGTTGTCACGTTTCTATTGGTCCACCAGGTTTGTGGACCCGTCATTGGCAGATAACCATTGTCTGCTACTCACAATTTGATTGACTAATACGGTTTTTGACATGAAAATTGTGCATAACATTTTGTTTATTTCCCGTCGAATTATTGCACCTTTGTTGCGATCTCGTGAAGCTGCACTCCGGGTGTGAAAGGGTAATAAATAATCACCCTTTGTGAAGAGTGAGGATTTACGTCTCTATTTTCTGTTCAGTTCAGTCCGGTGCAGTTCGCAGGTCGTGGACTTCAGGAGCCTGATAATCCAGTTTCTAAACTTCCTGCACCTTGTTTGTGAGAATCAAGCTTTGGGCCTCGTTCGCCTACCCGTAACTTACAAGCACAAATTTTCAGGCTTGCATACAAGAAAGAGAGAAATTTGCGGGTGAACTCGTTAATAAAGTGAGTGGAAGACAACCGTACTGAGCTGGCAACGTATGTGTATACCCTCATCTCCATACACGGTATATAATATTTATGTGGTCCCTCAGTTGTGTATGCCACAATTATTCGAGGCACTTCTGTAACACCCCAGTCGCAAAGTACTAAAGCAAACAACACTCTACCTGCGCACTGTAGTGTGGCTGTAAACTGCGTGCATGCCTGGCAGCTTATTGTCGTTTTGGACGGAAGTGGGTAATTCAAGAACAAGAACCATGCTTATGGGTAGCCCATTCAGTCTGAAAACCCTGATTACTCGGCGGCGACACATGAACTCACTAATACTGAAAATAGTCCTATCTGAATTTTTCAGTAATAAGAGGGAGATTATAAATCCACAGCCCTCATCTCTAACTGTATCATCTAGTAGGGCTGACTTTGTAAACTTCGGAATGGAGGCGAGCGTTCGTCCTGTTTTTTAATGAGAAATTCCCAAATATTTTTGGATTTATTACCATTAAAATGTTCTTTCATAGCCCGTCCAACTGGGTCTTTGTTTTTCAACTAGATGACCGCACGTAAAATATTGTTAAGCACCAAGCGTATTGAATTCTCCATGGATGCTATTTTAGCTTACGCTCTGCACCTGCCGTTACGAGCTATCAACGCATGGCTGGTGTTTGTGTAGAGCCAAGTGGTGCGGGGGGTTAAAGCAGTATTTCACGTCCAGGATTGAATAGAAAAATAGTACGCATGCAAAATGTTACACAGGTAGCTATTTACAAACAGCTCTCTATTTCTAGAGTAGCCCTATACATCTCAGTCGCACACACAGCATATACACGGTTGTCGATATCCGATCTGGATTAGCCTGTCACAGTGGCCGAAACCAAAGGACGCCTGCGCATAGCCATCAACGCAGTTGGCTTGCACTGCACCACTGGCGGTTTCACCCAAACACCACATATTCGGTGTGAACCCCATGGAATAAAACCGAGTGGTGTGCCAGTGGGGTCTTTGTGTTTAGCCAGCTGTAAGTGACTTGCTGAGAAATACACCTTCGGACAATAAACTTTTGTGTGATTACCAAGAATGTAACGAAGTGTTACAAACCATACTGATGTCCATGATTGCGGTTAGTAGCTGGCGGAGAGATATTCTAGCCATCACCAGAATCACAAACATACATATATGAAGACTGAACTGATGCAACTGAAATCATGTCAGTTAGAACAAACGGTATCACCAGAGAAACGACAAGCTACACTCAACCATAGTCAGAAAGCAAAAACTAGACAGTACGCAGGTTGTCAATCACAGAGTGCGGCACCACCCATATTTACGCCGTCCCATATAGATCGTAAATGGAAACAACCGTGTGATAGTTTCGGGTGTAACGGTTTTTAAGAATCACATTTCCTCGACAGAGTTCTACCTAATTTCTGAAAAGGAAATACACTGTGCACATAAGTTAGACGAATAGCTAACCAACGAACGTGGTGGCAAGGCTTTCACTGGAAGTTATTTTGATATCTGATGTGAGATACCATGCAAACACAATGTGGTGGGGAATTGAAATTGTATGCATCTCCCAAACCAACCGAATTCGAGCATTTCTGATAAGTTATAAGTACGTATTCCATCACGAAAATTCCCGTGAAAGGATTTTCACAAAAATAAACCGATTATGAAGACCACCATGATGCTTTTATTGAGGAAAATCCCAGAACGTTTTCTTGACAGATGTGCATATACGGGTTACGTTTAGGTTGAACTAAGTTTTCCCATCGTGACTCAATAATTACACTTGATACGGTGTACATATCTGTTCTGAAATACGTGTCCTAATGTTTCACGACAGATTCAAAAGATCTTTTCTCGTTTCCAAGTGGTTGTTTCCAACTTGAAACACCATGCTGGCGAACTAAACAATCACCGTTTTCAGCCTACCAGTATAGTCTGACGGTTCCATGCCTCGTACCAACCGAGTAACTAACCTCAACACACCTTCAAGACGTCGTTCATTTTTTAGTAGGCTCGAACTCCAGGCCTACATACGACACTTCAATTAAGACATAATGAACGTTTTGTACAATGGAATCATTACCTCCGGTCGCTCTGAATGAGCTGGTTCTCATAGACCCAAAAACGAGCCTCTTACTTTCTTCACCGCAAAACCGCATTGCGCCGTGTGTTCAAAGTCGCTCTGGATTAGCACTCCGAGGACTCTAGCTCTAGTAAATTTCGTTAACCTGCTGGGGCCACTTGAATAAGGAAGTTGTCTCCGAATTGAATTGATACTATCTGTGATCACAGAAGTATTTTTCTGGGCTGAGGGGCAAATCTCGCTTTGACGACAAATCGGGCTGCTTTACTAAGTCACATTGGATAGCATCCAGATTTGGATTTCTGACGGTTTACACATCATCAATGGACATATTTCGGAGATGACAGGGAGATGGCCAGGTTGTTTGCGCATAGTAGAAAGAATAGAGGTCCCGGAAGTGACCCCTATGGAGCTTCGCTGATTACAGGGTACACATTATAGCTAGATTCGCCGACAGTGACTGAACACCCTGTTACAGGGCGAATCTGCTATCCATCGAATGATAACCCGTACCATTCAGTACTGCTCTAGTTCCCTAATAACAGTTGGTGAATAACCGAGTTGGATGACTCAACCGAATCCAGATAACACACGTCCAGGAATTCACCCCAATTTAGGGAACGCGTTAATTCACCCAGAAGACACAAGTTGAATAGACAAGACCTTTTCTTTACGAACTCATATTGATTCGGATTCAGCAACTGGTTCTTGATTGGGTTTTCGGCAATTTTGTTCTCAGTGGTAGATTGGCACACTGCCGGAAAAAATGCAGTTGAAACTCACTAGTCGATATTTGATAGATGCCTCTCCATTTCAACCTCTGTACAGAGATATGATATTTGCCTTAGGCCATTTCTTGACCACTCCACTTTCTTCAGTAGGTTGGTTAGGCAGGAATGATTAATACACGAGCTGGCGGATGGATGATAGGTATGATAGCTACATGGCGATACAAATACTAAACGACCTGCGGTTGGATATTCTAACAGTAGCCAATTATGCTATAATAGTTGAAAAGGAAACCAGTACGAGACAATCCGGTTCAACATTCCTGTCGGAATGAATTTTCTTGAGTACACAACACTTCACTGATTCTATTTTATCACATCCAAATTTCGAATCAGTGGCGTCCCAAACAACGACCTTCGTGTCCGGTTATCGCGCCCCGGGTTGTTATACCGGTCTATTGTTATGAATTTGCTGCAGCGCTATTTTTACTAATTTTTATAAATGAAATACCAGATTTAACGATGTTGGTGGGCTGAAAATCACTAGCTTATGCGCGTCTTCTACAGACATACGTTTACCTGTCCCAAAAAGCCGTAACCTTCCCTTCCGTGACATGGTTTGCTCTCTGCTCTAACTCATCAACCCCGTGCACTCTCTTGGCCAGTCACTTGTGTCCTCACCCCATCAATCGTCACAAGATTGCTATCGCTGGAAGTACCTCTTCTTCCTAACCGAAAAAATGAGTGTGGATAGTGCTGATATATTTCAATTATTTAGAAGCATTTTGGTAACGTCTTGCCTTCACGACACTGAAAACTCTGTAGTTGAAGCGGAACTTCGCAGTTTTCAGGTTCGATCCGGTTCTCCGCAGCCCATCCGTTCAACCGAACCGGCGTTCTCTGATTAGAAGAATTGCGTTTCACATTCGTTCGTAAGGTACACGTCTTGCGCTCGTCTTTCGGCGCTCGAGGTAGAGCAAACTGTCGAACAAGTTGCTGTCCATACTTCAACTTTGGTCGCAGCATCAGTGGCGAACTTTGTGTCCCGATCCTTGCTGTGGTGCGCAATCACCCCTGCGACGTCATTGCTGCCAAATACGAAGTCTGAAGATGTCGCATCGCTGATGAGGAAATCAATGAAACACTCAGTGGCACTGCATCTTCCAACACGATTTTTCCGGCGACGTTTGGGCAAGAAGGGAGCGACAAAAGGTGTGTGTAATCTCCATGCCTGGTCGTTTGAGGAGGGAACCATGATTAGCTGCCTTGGTGGTTTGCACGCGGAACTGAACAAAACCGCTAAGTGTAGCTCCAACGAAGATATTGGAAACCGTCTAACACTTTCTAGGTTCTGCGGTAACGAAGAAACGGAATGGTGTCGGTGTTATCTCGAGTTTATAGGGCTCGATGCTACACCCAAGGCTTGCAAGGAACGCTGTAGCCTGTTCGTTTTGGTGATGTTAGATGCTGGCGACGTAGGTTCACCAAATCGTCTCGGTTGGCTGGCAAATGAAACGGTGATAGCCTTTAGTCTGTTTCTTCAGCAGTTCGTGGCATTCTTTGGACCGGTGGAGACCGGAACAGTGGTCGTGAACGACAGTGCGGCCGTATAAGCGGCAATTGCACAAGAGCTTTCGCACGTCCACCAACTTCTGTGCCGAATATCCATCCCGGGGAACTTGCGCGGTTGGACCTCCAGTCTAACCGTGAACAAGCGGTTAATGGCTGTTGTGCTCGCGCATTACCGGTAGACGTACGCTGCATTACTGGCTATTATGCAAGCACCGGCTGTCTGTTCCGTGATGAGTACCTGACGACCAGCCCCATTTATAGTTTAGAAAGGTGGACCAATTACCGCAATCCGCAGGTTGCCATGTTTGAACAACGTGACGACATTTCCGGGGAAGCAACACATTGCTCAATTAAGCGACACTACTTAAACGCGTAACTGAAGATTTGTTAGGCTATTGAGCACACAACGGCCATATTCGACCATATCATCAACGATCACCAAAAACTGCTCGCCTGCATTTGCCTCTCATCCTCGCATATGGTTAGTCGTGCAGATTATGTCTGGTTGAGAAGTCGACTGATCCCAAAATGGGGACGCGGATAATATCAGAGAACTTCACGGGTGAGACCCACATGACCTTTGCTACCTCCCCGACGACAGTCGCAGTTAAGGGAAACATTAACACGCACAACGTAAATCCGATGAATTGGAAGTGCACTTGTCCATTTGCAGCGGAGATTCTGTTGTCAAGCGTGCGCTCCATGTACGTATACCAGTTGTTGAGCGGTCACTTTGGAAAATTTCCCCGCAATTCCCAGTTGGACCGGACAGTTCAGCAGGATTTGGGAAGTTCCTGTTGTGAGCTAAAACGTCCTAAAGAAGACGGTCTTATATACTTCAATATTCGATTAATATTGGTCACACTATTTGTATCCATCAGCCGCATAGACACGATTCAACTTCGATTGTTTGGTATGTTCCAATCTGTTCCTATCCACTTCGCCGATCGATTACTAGTGTCTTCACCATTTGTGTCGTGTTTTCTCTCGTCGTCTGTTTGCGAGTTAACTTCTTCCCATTTTTATCCACCACCACACTCGGTTCTTCTTGGCTTTTTATGGTCATCGCGACTTTCATGTCGACTCTGCCATTTTTTCGAACATGCACGCCGCCGTTTGGTTTGGTCTTTCTAGTCCACACACAAGTCTGCCCGGGTGTGATCTTCACCAATTTCAGAGTTCCTGATTGACGTACCTAGTGCATTTTGGAACAAGGATTGTGCTAAATGGTTGACAGCCTTCATGCCGGTTTTCGCGTACAGTTTTGGTATGGTGGGTGTCACAATTTTCATCATTCCTGACTAGTGTACATGGTCTTTTCGGTCACACATGCAGCATCCTATGTTTTCTGACAAAGACCACTTAGGATCATGTAGGCTAATCCGGCGGCTTGATCTAGGTGACCATTTTGGGCGTTGCATGACGGTACAAAACGATGCACAGTGCTGAGCGGAACGTCACTGGCACTATGTTATGTGTATTAGCCCCAAGCGGGAAAGTATTCTCTGACTGCTACCTCGTATACTTTTTTGGCCACGTGGGCAGGTGTACGCAGAGTGCATCTGTGTGTTTGGCCAACATGGTAACGGTTGTGAGTGTGCCAACACATGAGGCTCTCAAATGCCGCTGTAGAGTTCACACGGCCGCAAATTCTATACAGACGTCCTCTGTGAGAGAGGCTTGGGGGAAACCCAACGTGCACCCTCAAATATGAGAAAGGACTGGCCTCCCTCAGGGAGCGTGTAGGTGACGCCTTACTGCGGCAAAAAGGCACTGGCGATCTCTACGGTTCAGAAAGGTGAGGTTTTAGTCAGTCTTGAGAATCAGGCCATCCGCAAGCAAACAATAGTGTGATGGAAACAACTCTATCCTACATCATCTCCCAAAAAACAAGCCAGGTTGGTTTTGAGTAGATCCTTCTTTCCGGACCTTACCAGTTTGGCCACAGCAAGCAAACTGCGTCTGAAGGCCTTAATTAAATCTTTTCACCTCCTCCTCACGCTACCCGTCAACTTAAGCATCTGGGCAGTGTCCAACAAACATCACAACCTGAAGTGCATAAATATCATCTGAAGAGTTGTCATTCGACTGTTTCTTACAAGAACGAGAAGGGTGGTGTCAAGTGGCCAAAACCAGGGCGCATATCAATTTTGATTCTAAGCTTCGGGCGGAACCAAGGTTAACATTTCTCCTGCTTTCTTTTGCCTCATCCACACCTCAGACAGAATGCAGTAATCCCGAGCTCTCTACCCGACGACCGAAGTCTGTGCAGAAGTGAAGTGAGCGACAGAACTCACACCTTGCCGAAATTTACACTTCTAGCCTTCTACATCCCTCAATAAAACAGCTATGAAATATCGCCCTCGCATTTTCTCTAAGCCGAACCGTTCTTAGGTTCCCCTCCTGCGTTCCGAAAAGCGTTTACCCGGTCGCCCTGTCGAGTACGTCTTCGGGGTGGGTGCATTTTTCTTGCAGCTAAATTTTGCCCCCGCGTAACAACCTCCGTAAATTTTCCAGCATGTTCCCCGGGTGGACTTAAGTTTTGCGCGGTCAAGACTTGCGCTCGTGCAACAGGCTACGCAAATTTTTGAGGTTAGAAAACAACTTGACTTCCCGAAGTCTTAAGGACGGATGTGGTTGGGAGGGTATCAACTGCGGCACACCATTAGCTCGTTGATCATCCCACGGTACCTCTCTTCTGCACACGAACTGTGGCGAAGCACCCAAAGCATTTCCAGTGATATTCACAATTTCCGGGATAAGAAAGACGGTCACTGTGAGTAGGCTATCTGTGTCCCCTTTTGCAGCTACTACTTTTTCTTCCGGAGCTCTTCCTCACCCTCTTCCGTCTACTTTATTATTTGGTAGCGTGCATGCAAGCCGTCTGAGCTTATTCAATAAACCGCCAGAAGTCAGAGAGTTGGTTTTTGAGGCAAATCCTCGCATCAAGCGAACATCGGTGACAATGAAGTGAGCGTCCATGGGCAATCGCTTTGCAGGCTGTTTAAACAGGCATTTCAAAGTGACACCCTTTCAATAAATAAAAGGAAGCCACAGTCACGCCAATTTTTGGTAGGGCGGATCGGCACTTCCCTGCTAGCATCAGACCAGTAAGTCTTACTAGCACATCGTGCAAAAAATGGAGTGCCTACCGAAATGTGTCACCCGTGAAGTCTTCCTGAGAAATAGTCCTCATTTCAGGTGGCACAGTTTCTTTCCTTGTCAGTCACGCGTAAATGATATACCATATTTCATGGACGGCCTGGCGGGGGTTAAAAACGGTGGCCTCAATTCAGACGTTATTGCCTTTGGATTCGCTCATGCGTTTGATCATGTTTCACGAGGTCCTCTCAATCATAATTTGCAAGCTTGTGACATTCGAAGACCACTTTTTTTTAGATAACAGGACTTTTAGAGGTAAACGGGGTCAGACGCATTAGCTCCTTCCAGGATTCCTGCGTGAGTTCCTCATGGGTCTTTTTCTGCCTCATTTACACCGACGACCTTCTGAATAGCAGTTGAAGCAGCGCTCTTCGCTAGGGCGGCGACCTGGAAATCAGGAGTGTTGACGCTCTCAGTGCACTGCAGAAGGATCGCGGCAAGATTTAGAGGTGGTCCGATGATTGGGGTCGCCTTCTGAATAATGTTAATTGTACAACCGTTACTCGGTGTACATTCTGACAATGCCTTTATGCGTCACACTGCACTCAGCACAGCAGATATCACGAAAATCTGGATACCATCTAACTTGCCTTCCGAATATCACCACGAGATGACAACTAAAAAGAGGTTCGCAATTCCCGGGATAACAAAACCTTTCCGTACACAGACAATAAGGCATTTAAGACCTTCTGTGGAGTCCTCATAAGACCGCCCCCTTGGGTGCGCCAACCAAGTAGTGTACACCGGCTTGAAGAAGGGCATACTCTATTAAGCTGGTCCAGCGGGCGGCTACTGAGGTGGCCATTGCCTTGCGGTGTGTGCCACATGAGTCATGATCCGAAATTCTTTGTCTGTACTCACTTGAATTTCAGTGATTCCGCAGTGACTTGTTCTTCAAACACTTCGCTCAGCGCAGGGCTCGTTAATCATTTTTTAAAGCTTATTGACTGACAGTAACCCACAAGGTCATGACAAGAAGCTTTTCCAACTTCGCCCTCGTACCTTCATTAGGCAGCAGACGGTTACTTGCAGGAGTGTCGAACCTTGGAAAGACCTTCCTTCCAAGGTCGTCGAATGCTTCCCTAGTGATAGTTTCAAAACGTTGTTCGACCCCCATTCGTGATGTGACTCTGTTCTCAGTGCTTGTAATCTCCAAAAGCGACGCTACACCTCGTTTCCAACTGCTGTCATTCAAAACGGGGGCCCGCTTGATATTGAAACAGATAAACTGTCTGAAATTCAGCGACTTGTGTCTCTGGCCTCGAACCCGTGTGTTAGTCTCCGGAATCCTTGAAAGTGGATATAACTTAAGTCAGATCTAGAAACTTATATCGAGGCACACTATGGCCGCAGTGAGTTTAGCAATTTATACGAGGTTTCGAGACGGCACTCCCAAGTAACCCAGATCAAATCGGTTGGTACATTTCTGTAAGTAACGACCTTATGCTGATCTAGAAGACTGATAGAAAAAGCGGCTTAGCATCGCTCCTGAGGAATACCAAGAACAGGGTAAGTTACAGTAGTGATTGTGGTTCACAACGGGACATTGTATTTTTGTTGTTCAACCGCGTGATTTATTACGTTGGACATTACATGGTTGACGGTACGATTTTGTTGGCCTGCTTGCTGTGCTATTGCTACTGCGTGAAAACCAGCTATAGGTTTATGCCAACTAGGATTCTGATTAATATTGCGTATTTCCGAGCACCACATTTACCACTACGAAAGTCGTCAATCTAACGACGTCTTAGGCAATTGGGAATGTGATCACACTTTCAAGTGATCTTTAAAAGTGTAACGTGCCATCAGGCCGTTTCTACTCTGAATGGCAATACTAATTCCGGACCAATTTTGGGGCGAAGTGGACGCACCGAGGGACAGTGTTCTTCGGAATTAGGGGTTCCAACAACACTCCTGTAAAAGAAGAAAACACGAACACGCATCAGCCAAGGGCCCAGTAAGCCACGCATGAGACTTGCATGAACGAAAACCCAAACGGTACCAACAACACAGCACCATGCGTGCTTGCCAGCAACCCGAAATGGGAGGTTGTTCTAATGATTGGTTGCCCAATGTGAAAAGAACTATTGTCTGATAAAGGTCAGAGGTCAGGGCTTGTGAATCCTCCTGTTGCGACCTTTGTTACGACCAAACCGTCTTTGAGGAGCGAGTAGAAGAGTAACGGCCACCGAATTCGGAACAAGATTTCCATGGAAGGACTTAAGGTGTTGTTTTGTAAGCAATAAAACGCCTCGAACAATCGACTGCCTCTCACAGACGTAACAGTTGATGCCAACTGTAAAATGCAGATCACGAATCGATTGTGTGAATTTGAATAAACATTACAGACTGAATAGTGAAAGTAACCTCACAATTCCCGTTGATAATGCAAACTGAACAGCGAAGGTTCACCACCGATGAAACAAACCCAAAAAAATCAGGTTACGCGATGACATCTAAACGTGTAAAACGGTATGGGCTGGTGAGTACGTATGATTAAGATGCGAAACTGAGAGATGTAGTGGTCAAAACAGTCTCAGACTACCCTAAGTGAATGCAGACGTTTTTCACCGAGTTCAGTAACCAAAAATGAACGAATGCAACAGGACAGTCACGGGGATTCAGCAAGTTATAGGAATGAAAAGCTTGACTCACAGAAAGGGTTCGAGAAGACCACCACAACAACATCCCAAATTACCAGTATCCAGGACGCGAGGATATTTCGAGATTACTGTGAGCGGCTGAAACGCGGTCGGAGCTGCGACGATGTTCGGAGCACAACGGAGCTGAAAATGGATGAGATCCGTGTAGTATCGTCAAGCAACTACGCCACAGGTAGAAGAGCAGAAAGGCGTGCGTGCACAAAACTTTATTGTAATTGCAAGGCCATTTTCAATCAATTCGAACAACATGCAGAGATGACGCTGTAACATGCAGGCCAGCCAAATCTACTCTGGATGCCCGTGACTTTGCGGACCAACCCTCGGGCAACGTGGACGCACTGGGGTACAACGCTCTTCCGAAGTAGGCGTTCGAACAACAGTTCTGAAAAGAGAATTAATACGAACAAACATGAGCCAAAGTCCCAGTTAACCATGCATACGGCTTATACAAACGAAAGCTAAAGCGGCACCGACAACGCAGCAACACGCCTCGTCACACAATTTGAACTCAATTCGTGCGGATCGCTGGTTTCGGTTGCGCGCTACAACGCAAAAACGTTGTTGTATAATGGTGAAGCAACGTTAGTGAACAAAACCAAGGAAAACTCTACAGTGCTCCCCCTCCAGAGCATTTGTGGAAGCT
>QNGE01002115.1:8374-20933 GCA_008508345.1 Paragonimus westermani
GGACGTAGTCATTTTCAGTAGTTAGGTCCCTTCCCGTCCCCTTCTTTTTCCTTCTCTCTTTCTATATAGGGTTTGCTGTTTCTTCATGGTTGTGTGGCAGTTAAGCATTAGTGTGAACCACTGATGTATTGCTGTCTATGATGATGATGATGATGAGGCGACAAGCGAAGAATGTGAAGTAAGGTGCATGGCGGTTGTAATTATGTGTTCGCTGGTGATTTTGACATTTTGACGTTTCTCGTTCAACTTGACTGTATAGCCCAATTAGCGGGTTATCAACTTGTTACGCACGTTTTCTATGAGCAGTGGGCAATCACCACAGTAAGGCTGACAGAAAAATACAGCAAACGGCCAACATCAGTTTTAGTGGAAGAGATATGTTCAATTAATTTGTGGATTGATTCTTAAATATAGTTTGTGGATTTATGTAGAAGTCGAGTTAAATACGGACTAGTAAAACAGTGACAAGATCGGTTGCTTATAAATGAATTGAAGGAGTTCGAACGTTGTGAAGCAAGGAAAAACAATAAATCCACCAAGTTTTCTGCAAGAAATATCACACGGCACGAGAAATACTTCAGAGACCCATTAAAGGGCACGGAATCCTTCGAAAACCAGATGGGACGAAACTACTGACGATCAGTACAACCAGTGGGAAAACGCAGATACGTCATTTGTCGACTAGTTAAATGGTGTAGATTGGAGAGAGGATTTAAACGCGGTAGCTTTCTGAATTCGGTGAAGACCGTTAAACGGAAATGATCTTGTCGTTGATACTCAAAGTACCCGCTATATGCTTGACGGGAGGAAGTTGAAGCAGATGTTCATTATTTGCATAAAGGGCTGGACACTAGTTAGAAACGTTTTCATATTGACTACCTTTTACAAACGGAAAGAATGTTCATTAATGTTTAAAGACACCACTGGACTGTAACCAACTTGACAGCTCCCACGGATTGTCCAATTTGGCGTTTACTGCCCAGCACCGTGTTTGAGTAATCGATCAGAACGCTGTGAACATGATTTGGCGGAGGTGCTGTATAGAGTGCGGGCAAGATTTGAGGAAAAATTACATCCTGGAAGACACTCGACGGTGAGCGGTGATGAGGCTTGATCAGTAACTCGAGTCAAGTTGCTACGATTGACCAAATAATCTCGTAGTAGGTCGATGCTTACGAATGGTATGTTGGACTTGTTGAGGGTGTGTTGTCGCTTCTCTCTACCGTTTTTGTCGAATGTACAGCTGTAGTTTACAGAACATACACAAAAATACCGTAGGTTTCCCAACAAACGGCTACAGAATGTAGTGGACTAGGCAGGTCGGGCGTAAGCGATGATTATCAAATTAATATAGGCCTGCAATGTTCATTTGGTTTCCGTTTGTGCGAAAATCAATTTCTCCAAACTCTTTAATGTGACAGACGTAGGTGGAATCGGGCGAGGTTAGGTTGATTCTTTCTTGGAGGTTGATGTGATGCACTGTCTTTCCACAGTCAGCGATTTTAGTGATGTGTGGAAGTCTAGGTAAATATCCCAGCTAAAATTTGGCTTGAAAGCCCTCCGCATTCTTTCAGATTGACAATAAGCCATCAGGTCCTATCATTTCTGCTTTACTTCAACAGTATAAGTTTTTGTATTTTGTACTTTACGCTTTCTTTTAAAAAAAGAAACCCTATAACATTGGCCGAGCGGAACAATAATAAAAAGTCTTTCGGCATTCCTGTTGCTGAATACAATTTTTCCACCATGTTCTTCAGCGTCTCTAACCAATAAAATTAACTGTGTTGTGGTCTCCATCTGAGAAACTTCATGAAGCAAATGGGTCAGGGTTGATGTGAACCTTTTCATATCCTTACACTAAACTCTAATTGACCGTTCCGCTGCTTTTCTGCCCACAGCAAGGGAATGCCAACGGAGCGCGATATGGTAGGCGCTGGGTAACCCTGCCTAAGACGTGTTCGTGTCACCCCAGTCGACGAATTGAAACCAATTTGCGTTACCGCCCCACAGTCAGCACCATACATAAGTTTACAGATACCCAGTTGATATCGTTGATGTGATCAGGTTTCGGAACTATGAAGAACCGTGGGATTGGGTGCAAGGTCAAGTTCTGCAGACTGTTCTTTGAAAAGAGACAGGTATCGTGTTAACCCGGATTTTTCGACACTTCGAAAGGTTTTCTCCGAAGCTACCACTCACCGTTTTACAGCTCCAAGGAGTTTCAACTAAATCTAGGCTACAACCTTTGTGAGCGAATATAGGCGCGGACCGTTACCAACTTTGAAGCACTTCGAATTTAACGCGTTGGACGGATCTTGCGATGAGTTAACCACCAAATATTCTAGTGTATCGGTCTTTCTGTGTATTATCACCAAACAGGGAGAATAGTCGACGTAGTCTAGCCCGAAATTATTCAAACCGATTGCTATTGCTCCTCGGCAATGATGTGAGAACAAAGGGTGGAGATACTGGGAACGTGGACAAGAAATTGCACCGAGTCCGCTGAAAATTTATGGATATGGGAATCTGGTATTTAGTTCAAGTGAATAGTGTAGAGTGCGCGTACCCGGCAGGTTTTGCTCCATGTTTCAGAACTGTGACCTTTTCCTAATGAACATTGGCAACAAACTTGCAGTGTTTGACCATCGTTGCCCCTGTTCACTAGCCTTCGGTAAATGAGATGAGCTCGTGACCGACGCTGTCTTTCACCGGACCATAGTTCCAAAATGAACATTCAGTTATTGAACTAGATGAATTCAGATTCCGTGATTATTTGGGCGCACACTTCCTGTATGAGTTGACTGTTCAACTCACCAGGCGTTATTCACCACCAATAGTTAGGTAAGCTTACGAGGTCGCCCGTCAACGACGCAACTGCAAAATACAAAATTGTCGACTGTTCTGATGAGCAAAATCGATAGGTGCCGCCTGGCCAGTTGGAGACCTCGTCAGTCAGAAATACCGTTTGACATCGCTGCGTACCACAATCATTGGCTTGTTTGTATTCATAGGGTCACTCTTGTTTTGTCTTTTGTAATTTACTTTTTGTTTTATTTTCAGTTTGACGAGGTTGTTTCCATCGAGCATTAATCATTACGACGGCAACTCAGACCGCAAAGCTATCTGGTTAAATTTATGGCCGTTAAGAAACCAATGACGGAAAGACACCAGTTTGACTTTCGAACTGGGTGTTTTATAGGTTAAGCGTGACACCGTTCTTTATTGTGTGCACTAGGTCTTATTCAAGGATGTTCATCACTTAGGCCAACGTGTCAACCTCAGGTATATTTTTGCTAACCATGATGGTGATAAGGATGAAAGCAGTCTTTTATATACGACTAAGTAACCTGGGCAGTCTATCGGTTAGGTGCTCAGGAACTGCTCGTCTTCGACCACTAGTACCTGATAGGCATCTGCGGTGTGTGATAAGAACATTGCATCAGCATTATCCCGGCTCGTTTTCACACTGTCAGAATGGACAAACTGTTTATCTTTGAATATGATTATGCTTATTTGCCGGTTCTGGTGCGTCTCAGATGAGCTGGACTGTCATCTGCGATGTTTTAATTCGTTTGTACTTGTCGCATTAAGCTTGAGACGACGACGTTGCCTCCCATCCATGACACTGATTTGAAATCCGATAACATTGACCTCAAAGCTTGCATCAGGAAGACATTCGATGCTGATAGACGTCCAAAGTTTCGTACTACAGTGTGTGTTCTATTATGCGATACGTTACCAGGGCTAAACGAGGCAGTCGAACTCGAACCCGCGTGATCGGCATTCAGTTCCATTTGGTTAAGAGTTTGTTGTGTTTTCACAAGTTCGCACTCGACTGCCGAGATAATGAAATTTCACACTGCGCTTTCTGCGTTACGTGCTCTGTATGTCAGCAGGGCGCATGTTTCATTACCTGTTGCTCATTGCAGCTGTTGGTGTTTGAAAGAAACTGTAGGACGACCAATCGATGGCATGGCCACAGGTTATAAAAACTTTGACGGCTGCGCTGAATAAAGTTGATAGACGTCGCCCACCAGGTTGGTGAAAGTCCGAACATCCACTTCGCTGATTGGAAACCCTATCGGGCGTAACAGTGCATTGTGGTTAATTGCAGAACTGAAGCCATGTGACTTTTTTCTTTATGGTTCTCCCTTGCTTTTTCAATATAATCTCTTTTTTCGTACGTTCACGCCGTTTTTGTGTTCCTCTTCTCGTGGACAGCCGTCAGGATTAACGACACGCTTGGTACAACTCAGAACTGAATATGCCCACATATTTGTTGGTTTTTAATATTAAAAAGCTGTCCGTTGTAGGTCAGGTTCGTCTCCCAGGTTGGGCACATCACGACTCACAGAGTCCGTGACTGAAGATGCTAAGAGAGATGGCGGTCAATGGGACCTAGTGACGTGAATGTTGTTGTTTGGATGACTTGTTTGTGAAGTAATTACACTTACTGACGCGAGGCCATGAGAGCTGTAAGGAGGCTGTATTGCTGATGTTGTCTTACCCTCACTTATAGCTCGACTGTTTGGTTGCAAGGTGTAAGTACTTAGATGCTGGATGTTTGAATATAGACGTAGCTGCTTTTAGTATTCAGATCTCTTCCCGTTCTTTTTTCCTCTCTCTTTCGCCACAGAGTTTGCTTTTCTTCGTGGTTGTATAGCTGTTAAGCACAAATGTCAACCATTAATGTATTGCTGTCTATGATGATGATGATGACCTATGTATACGTTCTCCGATAATGTTTGAGCCTGGGTTACCTCGGCTGCATCTTTCTAAGTCTAGCTTATTCGAACTGGCTTATTATGGTGCATGCCATCAAGCGTCTCTTGTCGCTAGAATTATGTTAATTAATTGCTAAAAATGTTCCTAGTAGGATTCTCAGTTACATTTCCATCCTTTCACGTTTCTGTTCACGAAGAGGAACCCTTTGTGCAGCAGAGATAAGCATTGGAAGTGGTATATGCTAAGTTGAAGTGCTGTCACTATGATCGATCGTCGTTCACAGTGATGCATTCTTCAAATAACAGCATCACGTCAGTTGAACACATGACTACCAGATATACTAAACCCCATTAACTTAAACGTGTGATCACATTTCACCACCCGGAACCCAAATGTCTTGTAGTTTTCAACCGATCATCAATATACTTTACACTGAATTCAATCAGACGTAAATAGGTGTGGGTTGAATAGTTTACTTGATCCGTAAGCGTTCATTACTTCGCACTTGCTCGAAGTTTTTGTCCTCATTGGCGTCGGACTCTTCACGATTGCAGTATGATCAAACAGCATGTGATTGCAGTATTCCATTCTTTGATCATTTGATAAATCCGGGTCAGGCGTTTCGTTCGGCCTCTGCTCGATCGTCGAATGTGTTTTATCCTCAATTTGTGCTTCACTTAATAGACGATAGGTTCACCGTTAATCAGTATCCGACTTTTTTCTACGGTTATTACTGTTGTAAGTAAACACATCCGACTCACTGACGTGCTAGGATTACCCTTTTGTCGTTAATACATTTAGCGTTGAATTACATTTTGTCTTCTTTTATTGTTTGTTCCGACTTACCCAGTTGTTCTTGTGAATTTTAATAAGTGTAGATGATTATTGTATTATTACCTTACATTGTGATAAGCGATTTTTGTGAAATTCGCCTGCGGTCATTCTTTGTACTGAAGTTATCGGGCGGTATACGTGTTTTTCAGCAGAGAATGAGGATTTCTATTACCAACCAAAGTAAGTAAGCCAAAAGGTGGATGATCCGTTTTTCTTATATTTTACTTTGTTGGGTAGTTTCACAGTGTTTTTATTAGTAGCCACTGTGTGGCATGTCTCGTATTTCTTGATCCTCAACTATTTGGTAACCGCAATAGCAATGAGTTGTACATATTTGTCTGTCTTGGGCAGAAACATGAGTCTATCTGCAATACAACAAGTTGAATTCTCAAAGGGCCGTAGTTAATGGCGTGCTTGTAGTCTCAGATTGGATAAATCTTCAGGCTAAATTTGCACCCTGTACTGTGAAAAAAGTTTCTTCGTTAATTTCAAAACTAACGGCAGCTCAAGAGATACGGAGTTTTTGTTTAGGACGCGTTACTCAGTAGTGCCATCATTATCTCCTTGTGTTACGATGGCGGAATCCCGGAGTAGTCGAATCTCGACTTTCGAGGCCTGATAGTGTCCACCACATATTCGACTCATGATGCGATCTGACATTCACTCAGCTATACTAATGGCCGTACTGTCATCACAACTCTTCTATTGTGACATGCAGTAACACGTTGTATCGGAAGCGCCTTCTGGTTTCCGGATTTTTATGTTGATTACACAACTACTGAAGACAGTACACGTGTATCGTGCTACTATGTACAGTCTTGGAATATGTTGTTCACCTTCGGATCACTTCGAATTCAATCTCGCGAGTGTCGAGTATGTGATGGAAAGTTCACATCTCACTCTGGTTGGTATGTGAACTTGGCGAATTTATTAAGGAGTCCTTTTGGACCAACCAGCATTATCAAAGTATATTGCTAGTAAGCAGTAGGGGATTTTTGTTAGTATAGATCGAACGACATCTACAGTTGATCGCAGCGGTCGCATCCCCATAGACTTTCCAGTCAGTGCGTTTCAAAAGTATGCACTAGACTCGAGTTTCACCCTTGTTACAGTTCGTCGAACCACTGCCAGGGCTAGAATTCTGGCTACGCTTTCATGAGGCAGCCATGTTGGCTGGTGCCACCTTGACCTCACACTAGGCACGACCTCAGTGTCACACGCAGATGCTCAGCCACAGTCGCTTGTGAACAATGTCCAGGTCGCCCGATCACCTCTAGAAGAGACAGTAATTATCTTGGTAACTCCAGTCGGTGACCTCTCGTCTGGGACTTCTCTCCAAGTCAGAATGACAGAAATCATCAAACTTACTGGGCAATCAAAATATCGCATCACTGATTGATGTTAATATGAATCTGTCGTGCACTGCCTAAATTGCACTAGTTGTTACAGCATAATGAGCAGCTGGTACTAGTGTTGCTCACTCCTGCCGTTGTAAGCACTTATTTCAATTGTATTGTTTTGTCTGCATGGACGTGCTGTTTGATTTCAAGTAAGGCATCTGTGAGGCTCAGCGTGAGGGAGAAATACCCCATCACCTAGAAGAGATTTGATTTTCAATGTCACTCGACTAGTCAAAGCTATAGTAAAGGGATTGTTGCCGTTCCAATTGCCGATTGTGGACGGACAGATCAATAACTGATCAAGACAGTACACTTCAGAATTAAGTAACGCATTAAGGATCGACACTAATACGATGGTCATCACTGTGCTGAAGTGAAAGGCGGCCACAAATATGCCGCATTACTTACATTGTTTAACTTTTAAATTCGCTGCCATAATAGTTCGTCTTCCCTACCAATAATGACTTTAAGTTAGTTCCTTCTTGACGGCATGATATGCATCACCCAACCGTGCATCGTGAATGTACAGGACAAAGACTTGGTATCCAGTGATATATATATATATATACATATATATAATTTCATATGAGCTGTACATATATATGTATGTTACTGCTGCGGTTGACACATGTATCACCTGCAGTAGTGATAAGAACTCGTACTATTGCACTTTTCATTTAGCATTCGGACTAGATTAGCTGCTCACTGCCAGCTGTGCTATACTCTTGGTTCTGACTGCGGATGGAATACTTCAAGAACTTCCCATTTACCGTTGTCTTGCAGGTTGATATCCTCTGATAGCATTCCGTAACTCAATCTCTTTCTGGTACACGAAAGAATGACCAGGATTGGTCGTTTTCTCATCTTCAATCACCATCGGGACAGGCTTCGTTAGGTCCCAACTGTCTGCTAATATACATTGAATGCAGTTCACAATTTACTGCAGTTTTCACGCTCGCATATACTTTCCAGCCACCTCTTTCGAAAAAGAGGTCGTGTACTCTAACTCCACTCTCGTTGAGGCTAACCAGTAGTGCGTATCTTTGCCACAGGCGGGAATTGAACTCCAGCCATTGCTACAATTAATTATGAGTGAGGTTCGGTTTCTGATGACCAAAATCGCATGCTACTTGCTTCCGAACATTTTATCAATCATGGAGAAACGAGATTCATGTCACCCAAAAGCGTGTGTAAAGTTTCTGCTTTCTACTCGGAACAGAGATTAGATAAGCGTGAACCCCTTTTCTTCCCAAGGACAACAGTGTCCTTCCTGGTTTATGATTGTGTTTACTTTCCTGGTGCTACTGAGACCGTATATTCACAAGACTGTTTAGTTATTGTCAACCAGCTGGCTGGAAGCGTTATACAACTCTACAGTCTATGAGTCAGTGATTCGCCTGCACTTAGTTATTTCCGAGCTCTTCTATTGTGTCTCACTTTCTTTTTTCAAGGGTAGTTTTCCTCGTTCCTACGATGAAAAACGGTTGCAGCTACGATGACTTTTTGTCGAGCTCAAGGCGGATTGTGCGTGTACGTATAGGTATCGTCCTCCTGTAGTTACCTTACGCCCACACGCATCAGTCGTAGCAGCAGCAATTGTTATGGTGTCTTTTGACAACCAAAATTGATCTTTTACAGTGTGGGTTACCTGTCAACTCAGCCGCTACTGATTGGCGCTTATTTTAAAGCCAACGTTTCGTTCGTTTCCAGCTTTTGTACTCCCGTGTAACAGGCCGGTGTGTGAGTAGTTACGTCAGTTTCACTTTGTCCGGTGTGACCCGTGGCGGTTGCGAGGATAGTCTCTCATGTTCACTTGACGCACCTGATTCTAATAAGGTTCATGGTTGCGTGTTGTTCACAGTTCTCAGTTTGTAAGTGCGATGTTACTCCCCTTTTCTTCGACATCCTAAATTGGGCTCTGTAGCTGGCGTATTGAGTGCCCCATCAATTGAATAGACTACGATTAATCATCAACAGGATCATATGGGTTGCATTCAAAACACCTAGTCCGCTCGATCCGCTACTAGCTGATATTTTCGTTGCCAACCTGGGACAAACTACAAACGCTTTTATCAGTCAGGCTCACTTTTACCGGTGTTATGTTGATGATTTGTTAGTTATTGATATCAAGGAGATGGCAACGAGTATGCTCGATTCGTTGAACAAGCTGAATTCCAAAATTAGTTTCACCATTGAGCACAAGCAAGGTGAAACCCTGGCGTTTTTGGATATTATCATGAAGCGCCAGAACAGCGGCTGCTTACTGCGGTCCGTCCACCGGAAACACACTTGGGCTGGACAGTACCTGAACTTTCACAGTTTTGTGCCGATCCACTACAAGCGGGGTCTGGTGAGAACTTTGTTCTGTCGTGCAAGAAGAATCTGTTCGAGAGAAACATCGGACAGAGTGATGTCCTTGTTCGGAACCACGTTAAAAAATGACTATCCTTCGGCATTTGTTGAGAAATTCAACAAACGAAAGCGGGCTGCCTCGAGGTGTTCACCAACTTCCAAACTAAAAGTCTACCTCCGTTTGCCATACGCGGGTGATGACGTTGCCACTCTGTTGAAAACCCCTCTCACAGCGGCTATGGGACACGTTCTGTGGAGCCCATCTGGTCATGCTGTCCACCACCACCCGAATCCCAGCACCACGCCTGAAAACAGCACCACCGCTCAACGCCAAATCTTACATCAGCTATGGCTTCTCGTATAAGTGCCGGACCACTTACATAGGCAGAACGGAGCAGCACTTACTTTATCGGGTCAGCGAACACATTCCAGTATGGGTTCGCAAAACGATCATGGATACCACAATGCCGGGCTTAAGTCAGAATGTGACAAGCCACAGGGAACCAGTGTCATCGATCGCTCGACCCCTGTTGACTTGTCGACCCCAAATGAACCTGGAGAAAGCGTTTCAGATATGTTAGGCAACAAAAAATCGAGGGCTTCTCTGGTTCGCGGAGGCGGTAGCAATCAGCAAATGGAAGCCACCCCTCTGCGTATAGAAAGACTTACTCGTCAGTACCAGATTGCCCTGGTAACTGATGCGCATGGATGTACGTGAGGGTGCGTGTGTATGTGTGGTTGTTGATGTTTAACTTCGCAATGCCCACTGAACTTTGTTATATAAACCCATAGACCGCAGTGTGTACCTGATGAGATGCAACGGAATGTGCTGGAGAGATACGCTGTGTGGAAAACTGTTTCTGACTCCTTTGTTCACGTCTAGTTCACTTCAAGAATTTTGATAAAGTAACGAAACGGGTAAATCGTACGATATTTTCCGGATCACTCATACAGTCTGAACGCACTTGCATGTTGCTAGGTTATACTATGAATAAGTAAAGCGGAAGGCAGGAAAAGCTGTACATATAAAGTTGGGCGCTCATCATCAGTTCTCTATTGTGGCTTCATGCTGAATTATCTGGGAAACTGGAACGTCAACACAATCTGTTTTTGATTACACAAAGACGAGTTGGTACTTTTGTTTGATAACGTCTGAACAAATTGCGAAATCTCTTGCTTTCTGATGCAGAGCAGAACACTTGCTACGTTTGTGGCTTCCACTTTGTCGTCTGTTCCAAATATTATCTTAACGATTCACGATGGCGGATTTCTGTCCTTTGAGGCAGTTGGTGCGCTCAGATCGTCCATTTTTGTTTGCAACCTCTTCGAAACGTGTTCGTTAATCCGGATACCAGAGCTCGTTTAATCCACCTCGTAACGCTCATCGTAACTGCATGGTGTGACTTAATCACTCTGATCTCTCTTGCTCACGGACACTGGCAGTTCCATTGTTCCCCATACTGCGCGAAGTTGAGCACCGTGGTAAGTTCGTGAAATGGCTGCATTAAGTTGTTACTTCAATTGCTTGGCAAACAACTATTTCTGGGGAAAAAAGTCTGCCATTGCTCTTAAACAGGCATTTTCCTGATTTTGATGTCTGTTTTTCCGTAATTTGAACGGTAATGTTTAGCCGTTTCTCTCAAAATGGAGTAAAGAAGATCAATTCTCCTTGCAGTTTATTGCTGGTGCATATTCTTATTGTCATCGAAAGTAAGGTGCGCATCAGCTCCTCTTTTGTAATGTCTGGCAAAAGCTGTAAAAATGCGTGCACTGCTCAGTAAATGTTGGCGTCCTGGAAACTTGAAACACTGGGTTCCCCTTAATCGCTTCATCAGAACAGAAACAGGACCTCTTGCGTTATTTTAGCATTCTATTGACTCTGTTCATCAAGCCATTCGGGGAAGAATAATCAAATCCGTAGAGACTCAACGCCAGTTCGCTCGAGTCCTCAGTCGACTGTCAATGGTTTGCTGACGGAATTAGGTGGTCTCGAAAGATACTCTTGTCATCACCAAGGGTAGCTCTCCACTCCAGTACTCCTTGTCACTCTCAGCTGACATGGGTGTTTTTTTGTGGTGCGCAATCTTTCGTTCACTCAGTTCACCCAGACGCAGCTGGGTGTCCTCTCACATGAACTGAAGTTCAACACACCATCCAAGAATATTAATAAATTGAATGCGATGGTTCGGTTTGGATATATATGCGATCGGCTGAAAAACCTGTCACTCATATCTAATGAGACAGGCTGGTTCTGTGCAAAATTGTTGAATATTTCTAACCAGTTTGTGTCAACGCCAATTCATCAACAGTGTTGTCTAAAACAGGAACACTATCGGATCATGAGGGAACTGAGAGAAATGCAACACTTGGTATTCCTTAAACCGGATAAAGACTCTGGTGTTGTCATGACCAAGAACGAGTATATAAGGAGAATGAACACCATCTTGGAGGACCAGCGACGGTTCAAAGTGGACCAAACAGCCGGAAAAAGATCTTAAGACAGCCCGTTAGGCTCAACACTAGCGGCAAATCCCAGGTTATACAGCCAAGTCGTTATTGTACAGATGTGCTGATGACACTGTTTTTTGCCGATGTTCATTTTGATGTGTTTTTCAACCGTCTTAACAATGGTCATCCCAACCTGTCTTTTTCTCACGAATTCGAATCGAACAACTGTTCAGCCTTTCTGGATGTGTTTATCACTAGACCTGCAGGTGGCGTGTTACAGCGTCCAGTTCACCGCAAAGCAACATGGTATGGACACTCCCCTCAGTTTTCCAGCCTTTCAGCAGTTGTACACAAGCGTGGCTTAATGCGAACCTTGTTTCACAGGACCGGGTGTATCTGTACTCCCGATAAGCTGCAAACAGAACAGGAGGTGCTAGCAAACGTGATGCTCCTGGAAATTCATTGAGGCGCATGATGAGGTGAAAAAAGCCGTTGACCGGATACTCAAAAAGGGGCATATACTTGTTTTAGCCAACGATCTTGCACAAGCTAAAGGCTGCTCTGGCTCTAACGTGTGCAGCTGCGCTATCGCGCCTAGTTTAAAACGCCAGACCTATACTGCTACCTTGACGGGGTGGTCGGGCTTGTGTACTGTTTTGATCCGGCAGGCTATGCTGACTAGGACTCCGGTCCTTCCAGGTGCAACCTTGTCAGACAGGCCAAAGGGGAGCAGTCAGACGAAAAGCAGTTACACTCATAGGATTGTATGTCGCACTGCTGACCGCGTAGGAGTGCTTAGG
>QNGE01002115.1:23633-42228 GCA_008508345.1 Paragonimus westermani
GTGGGCTGATCGCGTGAGCAATGTGGCAGTTCGCCGGCGCGTATTCCGGAACGTTCGGGATGCGCGATCAATTGGTCAAGTAGTTACGTTGCACAGCTTGCGATGGTTGGGTCACGTGGTCCGTATGGCAGCTGAGCGTTTACCGTACCGGGTATAATATACTGAGGCCACCAACGGCTGGGTGAAACCACGTGGTGGTCAAGCAACAACGTGGTCACGAAATGTGAAGACTTTGACTGCTCCATTGAGCAAAGTGGGCAGGCATCGCCTGCCTGGCTGGGGTCCTCGTGCGCTCATACATAACATCTACATTCGGCAACTCAAATCTGTCTTCTAGACTGAACTTACAAAAGCGCTTCCTGACTATTCCCAGTGGTTCCACGTATTGGTCTTATGGAGAGTTTCTTGTGGATAAGGCTGAATTTGCCAGGGCATTGAGCTTATATATTTCTTTGCAATACGTACATGTGTGGTTTTTGTGTGGTTGTTGACGTTAAACCGTTGAGCCGCTTTATTCCTAAATCTGAATAGTTCAAATAACTCACTCAATTTTCCGGATATTATTTTGTTTTCTTTGGCAAAGACTTTTGCGTGTTGCCGAGAATCAGCTTGATCTGTTCCGTTCTTGATCTGTCATGTTTCAGTATCACAAGATCTTCAGTCGTAATCAGGTCCCCCAGTGTCTTCCAATGAGACATTGGTCATTAAACTGTGGTGGTCAGCCCGATTATTCGTGTATCGATGTGTAGCATCTCCTATAAAGCCATACTGGGTTAATTACACGTTATGCGTACTTATCACTTTATGCCATCATGGGGACGACTTATAGGGTTTTCAGCTTTATCCCCATGTATCACTAGCTTTCGTATCACTTGCTTTCGTGCGACGTATGTAGGTCACATGTGGTCTGAGTACTGTCAGATTGCAAGAGTACTCTCGGTAAACGAGGTTCATACTCGCGGTCTTGTGGTAAATAGTCCGCGTCGTTATCATTCACTTGTGTTGGAGTAATGAATAGGTTAATCAATTAGAATTAGACTTCCGATTTCAAGTATCGGAGTGAGGTTACTATCCACTGATCAGTTTATGCCATACGCAAACAGTCTGCGTTAAGTTGCCTACTGTCTTTCAGGTTGGATCGTAGGGAGCCTAAATCCTTGACCATTGGGTTGACACATGTTCTGTTAGCCTGTATTGTTGGCAAGGTGTATGTGGAGCTAGCGAAGTTACAAGGTCACTGGGTCGTTCGGGAACCTAGTCCACCCACTCAAAATGTGCCTACGATCTCTCAGATTCTTGTAGCCGTGGTCTCCACCGATTAATGTACACGAAGAAGATTGACTGCGTGGGCGACGCTATGGTCTATAGGTGTGTATTGGCCGATGTCGTATGCTTGGTTCTATGCCGCGCGGCTTTCCGCATTACTGAATGGAAGCGTCATGAGGTGTAGCTGTTGTCTGTACATTCTTCGTTGTGAAACCAGTGGTTGTACACTGAGCGGCCCGAATTGCCACATCTGTCAAGCAAACAAAGTTCCGGTTCACCAGTTCAAAGTTTATATGCGAATGTAAATGTGAATGCGAAGCATCCTTTGTTAAAAAAGGATGACGTTCAATTTATATGGAGAATCAAAATCTCCTAAAACTCATAAGAAATTTAGATGTCTAAAAGGTACAAGATTGATGAAAAGAGAACATGTTCGGGGAAACTCGAAAGGCTTACATACACAAGCACTGTAGGTTTTGAAAGTTCTCGACAGATGTTGAAGCAGCTTCAGCAAAATGAGTGGGGAGCTGTTAGTGTTTAAATTATGGAGAGGTTGAAAAAAAGGTAGACTAATCACATGATAAAGCACAAACCTTTCTATGGTCCACCAAACACTGCAAATGTGCTTCAGCATACAAGCAGCAGATGGCAGACGGAAACAGTCAAACGTAACTTTGCTGCTGCCGAATGATTTGAGAGACGAAACTGTTTAATGATTCGACTTTGGTTCCTGAATATGCGCATTAGGTCTACACTCGGATTCATCTGATAACGATGCCATCACAGATTCCGGTAGTTTGTTTCTAGTTCGAGACATTCGGACTCTGGATGATTGTTGCTTGCAAGTCTCATGTCGTTTGACATTGTTAGTTCATTGAGTTGTCCCAGAAAGCGTTTTTTTGTTTTCCGAGTTAGTAGCAAATTTCACAACAGAGCTTTATTTTCACTCATCGTACAATTATGCATAGGCGATTTCTGATAGTAGGAGTACTCACACCTGTTCCATTTAAAGAAATTTGTTCGGGTGTTGTGGTGCACTTCATGGTTGCCCTTCGGCGTATTCTCTCAATGCAATACATGCCCCTAACTAAATTCGGGTAGCAAAATTGAATGGTTGGCTCAAAGTCAGAACTCACCAATGCGTTGAACACTGTCGAAGGACTTATAGAACAGAGTATCTTAAACTTTTGGTCGGAGTGCGTGAAGAGTAATGTAGAGGGATCCGTTCGTTCGAAACATGTCTCAGAGTTCTATTCCCGAGCAGTGATATCCATTTTTTTTTAATTAAAATGGCCCGGATAGTAAAGTTCGTCAGATCTCTCTTTAACTTCGTATTTCCCGTCACCTCCTTCGACGTACACCGATTTTTCCATCGTTGACTTACCGTGGCAGCAGAGAGTAGCAAGACTGTGGAAGTTCGATTTATCTAAAAACAACAACAGTCCTCTTAATAGGAACTTTGTCACTCACCACTAATCGTGCAGTATCAATAACAGGCTGTGGAGCGTCTGTTTTGTGCTACCGAGGATTCATAAGTGAACCAGTTGCTCCGTTTGAACGGATTTTTTTGAAGAGATATGGAAATACGTCGTATACTCCTCATAGCTTATGTTCGCCCTCAACATTTGGGTTAGCAGCACAGAAAAGCTCTTCGGAACCCGTTCTGATCGCTGGTAACCAGATAAATCAGTCAGTCTGCAATCAGTGAACCTCCTACAGACACGGTCGTCAAAGTTGAATGACACCTTTTTTTTAATGAATTCGGTCATTTTAGTGTGTCTTAATAGTGGATAACTTTTGCGATGTTATGCACCACTACTTGGTCCGGAACCTCGTACGTGGTGTGCGGGGGCTGCTGTCGGGAACTCTCATTGGGGTTGCGTCCGCAGTTGCTTTGAATGTTTCTGCTCATTCGGACAGTCTGAGAACGCGTACACGGTCGAACTAAAAAGTTAGATAAAGGAGTTGATTTCTACCAACTGGCTCAGGTACAGCTTCTTACACTTTTCATTAATACCCACCCACATAATGTTGTCACTTCGCCTTGCCTATTGGTTGCGCAACGCGCGCGGGTTGCCGCACGACCACTCATGAGATGTTTGCGTTCGAAGCGTTGCTCCTCTAAGGATTCTCCAGCGCGATCGTGCTTTTCTCATATCTGCCTGTGTCTTGTGTTAGTGCTAGCAAGACATTCACATGGCCATGCATGTAGACCGACATTGTTTACAATGAAGCAGAATTATTTTGAACTATGAGTTTTTGAATAAAACACTGAGAAGACGCAATTCATGTGATGTTCTCCGGAGTAACATTTCGTACATTCTGATCACACATGGACATGTAACTAATTTTAAACGAGCCAAAATTCCACAGAGCGGAAGCCATGGCTCAAGGGATTAAACAGACAGACATCAAAAATGAAGATCACAATTGTGGGACTGTTGACTACCAGGGTAGCCGCAGTGTCAACACAAATTGTTTTTGAACACATAGGGGGGGGGACTGTGACGTTTAATGGCCAAAGCCTCAGTAAACTGGAGTATGCGTTTCTGGTTGCTCCGAAAGATTACCGAGAACGCTTCGGAAACTTTGACTATGTGTCCTGTTTGTATTATATACCTTGCGACGGAAGATGCGAGGTACCGTCCATCGGCATCTATACAGGCTCCTGACGTTTCTAATTGCGTCTCTAACCATTTGGGTACATGCTCCTTGATACAAACAGCTAGTTGTCGGTTTGTCCTCTCTATGTAGCTCATACTGCAGCTACATGAGTGTTTGTATAAACAGTGAGATGTGACAGACCTACACTGTTTGTTCGTAACCGGGGCGACTGGTAGAGTTCTAGTTCGTTGCATTACACACAGTTTTGCAGCGTTATAAGTCCTGGATACAGCCGCTGTTAGACGCTCCCTCGTCATTGTTGACCAGCTGTCCCCTAGAAACGGGAGTTCTAACTACACCGTCCTCTTCGGTACCGTCGTCACTTCTGCAGTTGGGATGACGGCTTTGCTGTACTTTTTAATAAATCCCAGAGGGTACCCGTTGATCTGCAAAGTGTCTGTCAGTAAGCCTAACTCTAGCTGCAGGTTGTCTTCAGTGCAAATCCTTCGTGCTCTATGAAAAAGCCTCCTGACTAGATTTCTTTTATGCTGCACCGGATAGAAGCTTTCGAAATACATGTACTGTCCAGTCCAGGTAGGTTTCCTGCAGACGGATCTCCCTACTGTGTCATCTTGTCTTCGAGTGAATAGAATGTCCAGTTACGGAAGGCAGTTATTCACTTCGTTCTCTCTTGTCAGTTTTAGGTTCGGGTGAGCCTGGTTCAACTTCGAGAATAACGTATTTGATTCACTGGAGCTGTCAACGATGGCTAGAATATCATCTACGTAGCGTCTGTACAGCACTGGTTTTGACAGGCTTTCACATAGTGTGGATTCTACTTTGGCCATGAAGAAATCCGCTAGAAGTGGACCCCTATGTGTTCAAAAACAATTTGTGTTGACACTGCGGCTGCCCTGGTAGTCAACAGTCCCACAATTGTGGTCTTCACTTTTGATGTCTGTCTGTTTAATCCTTTAAGCCATGGCTTCCGCTCTGTGGAATTTTGACTCGTTTAAAATTAGTTACATGTCCATGTGTGATCAGAATGTACGAAATGTTACTCCGGAGAACATCACATGAATTGCGTCTTCTCATTGTGTCAATCAAGTTCATAAAGGGAAGAAACTGTTTCAAACTATGAGTTTTGTTTTCAGCCTCTGGAAGTTGAATGAAGGAGTACGTGAGCGATTTCGTGGTAACATGGGCATTTGCATAATACTTATTAGTAGTAATTTGACCAATGCGTGGGTATTACACAATCACTTGAAAAAAGCGAGTCCACCTTTCTGCTTGTGTTATCCTCTGGAACATGTTAATTGGAATCATTTTCAATAACAAGATGATCTTCGTTAAAGGCGGGCGGGATCGATTGTAATAAAAATGACAGATCTGCCCATTCCTAGCCAAATTCTTACTGATTGCGTTCTTAATTTCGTTTTCGCTCTTGTCCACTGACTGATAGTTTTGTTCACCGCATTAAAAATAATTCGTGTAGTCCACATGTGATTCAGTTTGCAATGTGTATGGTGATGTAAAGGATGGAAGCTCTCTGAAACAACCTGAATTCGACTTTTATTCCGTGTTGTATAATATATTGTGGCCCAGATAAAATTTTATGGGTGCCTGTGGTAGCAACATTAGTCTGGTGGCAGAGTAAATGCCTCACACGCATTTATTACGTTCTTGTTTTTATTTATAACCTCGAATGATCCACACTAGTTTGTCTTGCAGTTGATTTTCTCTCCTGTCATTCAAAACAGCCAATGTGGTAAATAGTCTTCGAGTGTAGAAAATTCAGATGAGTTATTCTTGTCGCTCAAGAAATCGGCCGTATTATACATTGCTTGTGACTGTTCACCATTTAAACATCTCACTCAAAAGTGTTCATAACAGAGTGCTGTTTTCTGGTACGTTCAAGTTTGTCTGGTTGGTTGCCGATAGGCTGCGTGTGGTATTGTGTGCATTGATTAGCATATGCTTTGTAGGTCGATTTTTTTTTATCTCCATCAGGGCCTAGGTAGGTGATTTCTGGAGCGAAATTGATGTCCTCTGCGTGCGTGTCTAAATTCACGATAGTTTATTGCAAACGACATGCGAATTTGTTAAACAGCTGGATTTACCGAGCTATTTCGCGTGCCTGGAATAGATTCCAATAGCCTACATTTGAAGTGCCTATGTAAAACGGGATCATTCATGTTATTGTACTCACATATGTACTCTGTTTAGGCGCTCAGTTTTTGGGTACTGTGCTTTTATTTTCACATACGCAACAATGCAGTCAAAGTTATTTGTGTATGTCTAGCTCATCTACTCAACATTAATCTCGCCTTATTTCTGCAAATTGTGACCCCCGGTTGAAAACACTATTTCAACATTATAGGGAGATTTTTTGACCTTTTCGATGCTCTTGAATATAACGGTACTCGACCTCCATAGTTTTTCCAAACTTTTGCTTGTCCTATGGTTTTCCCCAATCCTGGTATTGCTTATTGCACATACGTACTTAGGTACACACGATTATTTAACAGTCCATTTAAACTTCCATTTGTGATTCGACTCCAATCTGCGTGTTGGCCGGACCGTCATATCAGTGTTTTGATCGAATGACCGATCTCCTGTCCGACTGATCATATGACTGAGTCAGTTATCTTTCTGAAACCTAACTTTGCAAGTTGGCACTGGAAGAGAAATGGAGCCCAATTTATTTGTACGCGCACACAGATTGAGACTTATTTACATTCTGTTCGAGAACATCATCACAAACGTTTCATTCATTCATAAACTAAAAGTATGGACACTCCATGCTTTTGGTGAACCATCTCTACCCACTAGTCCATAGACATCTCACAGCGACTTCGCCAGTAGTACCTCCAATGATGAACCTCATCCTACGTGAATTTATTTTGGTGCCTATATTCATCACATCTTTCCTGGTTCCGAGTAACGGGAGCAGTGACATTCGCGTACGGTTTTTGTAAATATGGGGTTTCCGCGTTTCTGTAGATGTTGCGATTCACTTTTGTTTTGACAGTTTAAAGTTTTCCTTCAGAAGATCCATGCACAATTGTTTCTTGTTAGAAAGCGGTGGCTCATGTTAGTTGTTTTAGTTATGTACCTCCTGAAATCCGTAAAACGCAATCTCAATACGCAGAGGAAATGTGCTTAACCTGCATGCATTCCGATGTGCTGATTGATTTGAAAACTAGCGAAACGAGTAGTGTTTATTGATTGAGGTCCACCGAGAGCACACGATCAGCTTATTGGTCTTTGCCGCTCATCACGTACGCATGCGCGACGTACTCCGGCTATACATGGTTGGCGGCATCCGATTCGGATTAGCCTGTCACAGTGACCGAAGCCAAAGGACGCCTGCGCTCATATATCACTGCAACTGGCTTGCGCTGCACCAATTGCAGTTCCACCAACACACCACATATCCAGTGTAAACCCGAAGGAATAAGACCGGGAGGTGTGCCAGTGGGGCCTTTCTGTCCAGCCGGCCAATGCTGGTTAGCCACTTGATTGGCTAATANCAAAAGGTCATAGAGATGCGCAAGCCGTCACACCACGTCAAGGTCCAGTCTCACCGTGACGGGCTTGTCGCCTAAATACTTCTAACTGCCTTTCGTTTCACGAATTCAAGTTGGTAACTAGTCATTCGTCAGAACTGTGCACAATAATGCGAAAATGCAAAAGCGTATCAATTTCACCCCACTCACATTCTGCCAACAAAATGGTGAGTGAGAAAGTGACAACCTTCTCGGAGGGATCACTAAACCGCATCATTAATCGTTATAGCATGAAAGAAATCTCAGTGAAACACAGATATGTCCATTAACATCATCATCATCACCATCAATCATCACCACCATCGAGCTGAAGGTGCTATGGCTAAGGGCGCCAATCACCTCAGCATTGAAGTAGAACATAATAGAAAAAAGCGTTACCAGGGTTAAAAATTAATAAAAGACTAGGCGGAAGAACTAGAAATGGTGTGGATACAGGTACGCCATTGACTGCGGCATATCGCCATCCTGGATAGCTTTTCTAACCGGCGACTTGAGTGATCATGAGAACACCTGCCCACTTTGCTCAGTGGAACAGTCCAGGTCTTCATATTTCATGACCACCTTGTTGATTCACCACCACGTGGTTTCACCTCATTGTTGACGGTCTCAGTATACAATGCCCGATACGGTAAACGGTCACCTGGCATGCAGAGTACGTGACCCAACCATCGCAGGGTTTACCAATCGATCGCGTATCCCAAGCGTTCCGGAGTACGCGCCAACAAACGGCCATGTTGCTGACACGATCAGCCCACGTGATGTGGGCTAACTGGCGGAGACAATGATGGTTAAACACAGCAGGTCTGTTGACATCTTTGTTGCGAACAGGCCACGTTTCTGAACCATAGAGCAGAAGAGAACGTACACAAGCATCATACACCTTTCTTTTCAGCGACAACCGGATGTCTTTTGGACGCCACGGATGACGCAGGTTGATGTAGATGACTCGTGCCTTTGGTATTCTTGCTGATATCTCACCAGGCTGACGAGATATTACTACTCAAATGTGCGAAACTGTCCAGTCTCGGAGGGATTACTTGTAATGAAGAAAGTAGGAGTGGAAATGTCCCACTCTCGAAGCACTATTCTGCACTTTGAGGGCGTGAGGCACATTCCATACAAACGAGTCCGGTCACTCACCTTGTTCGACATAGTCTGCCTGTCTTCGGCAGTGGGGCTAAGTAAGACAATGTCACCCGCATACTCTAGGTCCGTTAACCTAGCGTTAGGAGAATCCCAACGCCAAGCCCAGTGGACTCTTCGAGTACACCTTCCAGAATGTCATCCACGACAAAATCGAACAGAAAAGAGGAGACCGGGGACCCCTGACGAACATCACTAGAAGTGAATAACGTCTGAGACGGTTGCTCATAAACCTTCACCTTGCTTGCAGAGTGGGCATACAATGATCACAACAGATTCGCTTATTTCCTTGGTACTCTCTTGCGAAGAAGACAGTTCTGGAGAACGTTAGGAACAACTGAATTGACCAGTGAATAACGTGGACGCAACAGACATCAGATTTCTGATGGTTGGGAACAGTGGTGGTGTTGTTCGTAGCTCGTGTTGATGGTTTTGGTATTGACATGTGTTTCAGCTGAAACACTCACGCACTGGTGATGTCACCTCGCTTGGTGATGAAACGTTTGCAACCTAAATGCTAAGCTCTGCGAACATATTAATACCAAGACATCAGATTGATACCTCCGTGGTTTTCACATAGACTTCAGATTCCCAAGTCGTCTGTAGGAGTTTCGTCAGTTCCGACATCAACTTCTCCCCCATTGTCTTTGGAAGGGAGGTGAGAAGAGGTTTGAACCAGCAGCCTTGTTAAGTTTCGATAACTTGAGCTCCAGCGCCATTTCTGCTTCCGACGGAGGGTCATCTGAAACGCGATAACTGACCATTCGGGTCCCGTTGCCTACATGTTCTGGTTGGTTACGACGTCTCGCCTGACTTCCAGTGGGCAACGTTTCCACCAGTGCTTCCTAGTAAGCGTCCTCTACGCTCCCTCCAAATGTCAGCTAGTTATTTTCCATGTACGAGCGTGACCTCTGAAAAAATAACAAAAGGAAATGGGCACCCACAACCGTATGATCCGAGTCCTGGTGGTTGCTTCAAACTGTACGACAGTCTTTAACAGTGGCGCCACCTGTAACTGACTGTTATGTGGTCAAGTTGTGTCTGTGGCCAAAAAACACAGAGAGGTCTCCATGTCACAAAGTGCTTGTTTCTCTGTTGGAACGTGGTGCTCGAAGTATAGGGACCGTGGGACGCGCACATCCGCAGTAGCATTTCATCATTGTCAATGCGATGTGCCTGGAAACCAAGCATCTCCCAGCCGCTTCTCTTCTGGTCAAAGAATATCGTGCCGAGCATTCAAATCGCCTAGTAGTATGATGATATCTGAGTGTTTAGTTTGCCTCAGAAGGTCAGCGAAGGCCTCGTAGAACGCACCTTCGGTAGCATCCGAACAGCCGCTCGTTGGTGCATACGCCGATATAAGGAAAACACACCGCCTTTTTGCTTTGCGTCAGCAGACCTTAACCGATGTATTGAGTATGACAGCGCACAAGCAACTGTTTACGGGGATCCAGTCGAGTAAACATTGTTCTGACCTGGAACTCAGTGCGGTTCCCACCCTATCTTGATCACGAAACTCAGCTTCGGCATCATCAGAGGTCCTGAGAACGGAGTGCTTGGATTGACAATTATCTGAAGATGAGCTCAAATGGATAACTGTGCTTGAATCGTAGATTCGTGTCTCTGACACGCAGCACACATCAAACTCTAGAATTGAGAGAGTACTTACCAGAGTATTTCGCCGACTAACTTGTCAAAGAATGAGGATATTAAAGGCGCCAATGTTTACCAGTTGTCTTGGCTTTAGAAAACAATTATTACCCGAACGCACAATGGGCAAAATAGACGGAGAATGTCGTAGTGGATGAGCATTGTCACTGTCAAGAAAACGGTAAACTTCTGATACATCCCCGTCGTTTATGCCGTGGAAGTGGGTGGACTTGAGGGATTCCACCCAGAGTCTCTGACTTCAAAGTCTGTACTCCGAGATAACAGGATACAGGGTTTACTTTTGGTACCACACCCGGAGCCGATTACTCAAGAGTGTGACCCACCTGAGGATCTCTCCTAGCCCGTGGGTGCAGCGAAGAAGACACTAATTTCTGGTTCTGGGCAACATTGCGGGCACTGAATTGATTCGAAGCCATGCCAAGCTTCTGGGTGATGTCTGCTTTTTTTTCGACGGTGCTGGATATTAAGCCTGCGGTTACGGTCAACCGTTGAGCAGTCGGAGTGCTCTTCGCTTGAGGGTACCTTCCATAATCCCCTTCTTCCTGATAGGGTTGACAGCAGTGTCGCAGCGATAACATTAGTATTATTATGTGTGGCATAGAGTCGAGCGAATCGTTATCACCTCTGCAGAGCCCAAATTATGGTCTTTCCATAGGAAACCTCGACGGCACTTTTCGGAGTTAGGGATACTTTTAATGCGAGGAGTAACGAAAATGTGAAACGTCACTTTTGTGCGGTTGGATCTGTTTGGTGTTTTGGCATGTAGAACTACACCAGCTGAGGTTTTTGTACCCTGTAAAGTCGAAATTGTAAAGAGAGATTTTTCTCATGAATAACCGAAGGCTTATTCTTTTTGCAACAAACCATTTCAGTCCTCTGTGGAGTGGCTGCCGAGTTAAACGTTTATTGAAACCAGTCAAATAACTCTTCCCAGACATCTAACCGTTATCAGTCATGGCGCACGTGTTGAACACTTCTTGAATCATTCGCGTGGATTTCATTGGTGAGGTCAACGTTGTTCACCAATTCATTTTGGCGATCAGTTGTTCGATTATCCTCAGTGAGAAAGTTTGATTGCCTCGTTAGTAACGTTACGTACTGTCCGACATAATGAATGCCGCCCTCCAATAGGCATTGTGAGACCAAGAGGCAACAGCTTTTCAACCGTATTTTGTTGTCCTGAAAATAACGGTTGGCAACATTTACTGTTTACTCTGTTTTGTTCTCCTGACGACAACATCTTCCAGCATTCACTGTTTACTATTTGACCACTGCACCGTTGGCGTCATCTATATTTTCTCTCACGACCCTCGATAACAACTTGAAGTGTTATTTGTCATCCGTCGATGGATACGAGCTTCAGTTGAGGCAGACTTTCTGTGCTACAAACTTCACTGGCACTGCAGCTGAATCATTCTCATGTACACTTCATCAGAGTAAGATCTAGTGACTGAGTCGACCAGGGTGACTTTTGGTCTTCTTCCGACGAGTCTTATATTCCCTAACAAATATGTGGCGTTGCCGTTTTTCTGTAAGCTCTATTCGGTCGCCAGCGACCTTTGATCAGATACTTTTATATCTTGTAGACCCCACTATTCATCGTATTCCTGAAGGCAGTCATTTCGGTTCTTTCTCTCATCCACATGGTAGTCCACAGGTTGATAGATAGACTGTTGCCTCGAACGTCAGGTAAAGTTTCTAGGCCGCTGTGTCGAGAACCTTTAGCGCTGCGGTCGTACGTGTGGTACAGCGAAGCAGTATTCTCGCCAAGGAGCAAACGGTCCACGTCCGTCGCATCTCATTATTTAAATACATTTATGTGACTACAGTGTGATCCACTTTGAGAGGTTAGACCGATAACCAGCTGCTTGTATCAGGAAACATGCCCTAAATGGTTGGAATTACAACTAGAAATGCCAGGTGTATGTGCAGAAGTCACCCGGCATCGTCAGTGGCGAAACGGGATCCCAGCAGGATTCTCTGTCGTTTTTCGGAGCAACCGGTAACGCATCCTCAATTTTGCCGAATATCCGGCGATGTTCTCACACATTTCGGAACGTAACCCCTTTGGGAGTTTTTGTGTTCTTTTTGACCGTGCAACTTGATTTTGAGGGTAAACATCAGGGAGAACGATGACCACCATCTCACGCTGTTACGATCGTATCTAATGCAGACTATGAATCCGGGGTGAACTGTTCCCATCCGCACTCAGAGGATGTAAGACCCGTTGTAATCTAGTTATGCATAAATTCCCCCGTCATAATTGACGTTCATGGAACCGGCGGCTGGACTGATAAGAGCTGCTCGTAACGCGAAAGTTCACCAACTCGTTCCTCCATTCATAATATCTGATGAGTCCAGATGGGAACGAAAACGGTCGTTGAGTATCAGTTTGTTGGTAAACATCATGTAGCATTACAAGCACTACTTTGTGGCCGTGACCAGCAGAAACTGAAAATTCCGAGGTCGGCTCTATCCATCTTCACTAACGGGGTGTAAAACAAACTGTAGCCCAGCCCCATTTTCTTCATAGTAAAATTCCCGTTACTATCACACCGAAAGTGAATTCATGCAAATTTGTGTAGGAAATGGGGCCCTCATTGAGGGATTTCATCGTTGTCTAGAGCACTGTTGTTTGCTGTCTTAGGTTGTTTTCCCTTCTGACTGATGCTTTTCATTTCGCACCCGACTTTCGCACGAAAACTGTTCTTCTGGGGACCCACCCATTTTGTGCTGAATCAACCTTTCCTGTTTCTCCACCGCTCTCTTCCCTTTTTCATTTGTGCTGTATGCAGCATCGTGTTATTTTTGTCCAACCTGTTTTCTACTTCAAAGTGTCTGAGTAACCGATCTGTTAAGCAGCTGTCCGGCCTTTGAGTTTATCACAGCAACATCAAAAGAAAATGATCACACATAAATGAAAGTATATTTCCTGAATTTTTAACTTTACATTACATTTACTGCATCTTGAGCGTTAAGCGGAACGAACGTGAAACGTGTAGCTCTTTTTGTTTTGTCTCGTTTAGTCTTAACCACAAATGTAGTATTAGTTACGCTACATTTTTTTTTTCAGGTTAGCAATGCGGTACAGAATGACACGGCAACAGTGTGACGTAATGCCGGCAAACTTGATCAATTTAAACTAGCCATAAAAGAAATGAGGTTCACTTGGTTAATGAACAGAGTAAAGCCGAGATAATGTACTTTATTGTTTGCTCTTAGGCTGTTGCATATATGGTTCAGCTTCTCTTTATGTCCTTCTTTAAACTTAGGTGGATTCACCCATCTCCACCTCGGATTCCATCAAGCGCATGCTATCTGATCGGAAAACATCACAGGTGAATTATTGTGTCACCTCGAACGAACTCAATGGAACCACTAACACAAATACTCCCCTTGAACCACCTACACTCAATCGTCTGCGTGCGTTTGGGACTGCCGGATCTCTGCCTAACAAGGATTCTATGAGCAGTCGGCAAGCTGTTACTGCTGCCGCCTACCCAAGTTCCGATGCGTGGACGAATCCTATTGACTCGCACACAAATTCCCAGAATTCCCCTCATCCGTTCCGTCAACCAAACCAGCGAACTCTTGTCTGTCTGAAGTCCACAACGAACCCGTTGTGTACGACAGGCAACAGTTTGCCCTTATTCAGTACTACCACTACTCAACCTGACAATAGTCATTCATCGTCGAATGCCTCATCTGAGGGTCAATTTGTCGCACTGCACGACTACGTGAAGCGTGTAGAGGACGATTTGGGTATGATCAAAGGGCAAACCTTCCATGTTCTGGATCGGTCACGTTCGGATTGGTGGTATGTCGAGTGTACGAGTACAGGGATGAGAGGATACGTGCCTAGAAACCATCTGGCTGCGGTGACCAGTATCGAATCGAATGAGTGAGGTTTTCTTTCACTTGTTAGAAATATCATTCACAATGAACTCATTTTGGTTATTTGATTGTAAGCCATGCTATAGATTTCGCAACGTGTTCCCATTCTGCATGTAGAACGGGGCGCACAGAATTTTAGTTCCGCCTGAAAATGGATATTAAAACCACAACTTGGCTGATGAACACACAACACCTTTTCACATCTGAAGGTACCTTCAGACACTGGTAAGGACGGTTGTGGACATTCACCTGGCATGTGACAACTTTCAGTATGAGCCACGATACCGGGTAAACTTTCTTCTTCCGTCTTACTAAATTTGCACCACTGCAGTCTTATTCCTTTCGTCAAAATGCCTCCGGATTATTATTATTTGTGGGAATAAGTGGATACTTATCTTGCGTAGATATTAAAACTTTATCACATATTTCACGAAGTGCACGGCACATTGTCGGAAGCCAGTCAGCCCACTGCTACATTGTTCATTCGGTGATCGCGCGAAAAGTAACGTGTTATGACGATCTCAGTGGTCTAATAGATATGTTACGTTCTTGATGTCTCTCGCATGGAACGGTCGGATTTCGTTTACCAAATCGGTACCGTGTACTTCGCCCCCGTCGAACTAATTCCCTGTCATTTGTCGAAAGATGTTTCAATTGTGGCGCGTACCTCTCGGCAGTGCAATCACCGCATCCCCCTAAACATGTCAGTCCGTCCACTTTGCCGGTAGGTTCCTCTCTGAAAGTTAGGTTGTAGGTGACGTTTCTCGTCAACATTGCACATTGAAGGTGGGGAATGGTCTGTGATTAGAACCGTTATATTAGTAAGATTGGAATATAAATATTACACTGTGGTTATCCTTCAGCACGGTTCCCAATCAACTACGCAAACTGTTAATTCGTTCAAGTATCTACCTTACTGGTCGCAAGACGGTATCTGTTGACACGTGACTGATCCAACGTCGACGTTCTCTATTCTGTTCACGTCGTAAAACAAACATCAGTTGCGGTACATAGAGGTCATTACGATCGGACTCCGCCTTCTGTCTGTGTGCGCACAAAATCTGATTCGTGACTCCCACACCCTTAGAGACAACCGAGCTACCTTAAACTACAATCTCAGCGCGGTGCTTTTTTATATTTTGTACGTTTTAACTGTTCACAGTAAGGCTTTGTAGAGAAACAGCGGAAGTTTCTGGAGATTAGTTAATTACCACTTTTCCTCTTCTCTATACAAGTTCACAATTAGGGTTCGTTCCCTCGAATACATCTACATAATCCCACATAGATGTAGCTGAACATCACTCAACAGAATGCGAAACCTGATTGCTGTTTGAGTCCGACACTGTCTGTGAAGTGAATGCGTTTAATGAAGTGGAGCAGTGAAGGCCGTGAGGAACCTATCTTGCTGATGACGCCTTACCTTCAGTTATAACTCGATTGTTTGTTTCCGAGTTGTAGTCACCTCGATATCTAATGTTTTGACTATGAACGGTTGCTTTCGGCAGTTAGGTTCCCTTCTTTTATTTTTTTTACAATGGCTCGTTTTCTCTCTCCATAGTTGTAGGACAGCTAATCGTCAGTGCTAACCACTGATATTTTACTGTCTTTGATTATAGTGAAGCCAGTTAAAGAGGCATTGCAAGCTACCGTCCCGTATAAGTCGACCACTTTCAACCAACACCGATGTGTGGGGTTAGTCTACACGATTCTTCAGGATGAGACCAAAAAATCGCAGCAAGGTAGCGAGTGGTATAAAGCGCATCACGGCTCCAACGCCGTGAACGTGAACCGGTATGTGTTTCAGATATGGGAAGTAGTCATTCAACCCGGTGTGGGAAAAGCAATTCAGGACTACGATTCATCGTCAGATTACCATTTCCGTAACATCCTACGGAATAAAGAGGATGGAACCGCCAACTGTTTCAGCAGACGCATACCAAGTCCCTTCGTAGCGGGTCCCGTGTATATCCTCATTAATTGCTCCCACGTCGCAGCAACATGGCCACATCCTTCTTAGTCTGAGTTATATCTCCGATCCTAGGCTTTCCGAAATTCACGCCTAGCGACGCTTCTCACATTTTGTCTTGCGAACATATCTTTGATGGCGTCATTGAATCCCGTGGGGTAATTGTCAAAAAGCTGAACGACCCCGTTTATTTTTTTACGTGCGGAAGCGCCGCTCTCATTGGTTGACTGCCAGACTGAATGCTATCTATCTCGTTATGTCAGTCAAGCTTGTGGGCCGCCGGTGGAAGTGGCGCATGGGATACTAGACAATTTGGAAAGAATACAAAACTGTCTATCTTGCTTTTACAACATCTAGAAATGTCCTCGAAGACAAACGCAAAACAGGTCTTCGGTTGGTATGCTACTTTTCAAATTATTGCCGTTGATATTACTGCGTTTGAATGTGTCTGCGGCTATTTTCTATCGTAGATGTTAATGGTTTTGCCGAGTGCGGATTTTCTATCTAGTTCATTCCGAGGGTATCCCCTTGAGGTACCTGGTGGGATAAGAGTGCTTTGACTTCTGATATCACCTAAAGTATCTGTATAGTCCACTTTCTTGGATAACCCCGGATTGCTACCGGAAGCATTGATATTTTTTTCTGGTATCTTCACGTTGGATGTGCTGATATTTTCATGAGTGACACTGCGTTTAGTCTGAAGCCAGACACCGTATTCAATTGAATTCGAAGTTAAACATCATGGATATCAATCACTGTGTCCTTTACCATTCTTACTGGAACCGACTTGCACATGACCATGCTTATCTTGGATTTTTATTATCGCATCTTCTGCTGAGTATTGGACGGTTTTAAGATTGTCGTAGAATGCTTTTGTCTTGTACTGTCTTCTTCCTTAGGTTTTTGTCACGATTTTACTTCCTGTAGATGCATCGGTGGGATTGAGCTCTTCCTCACAGTGCTAGCAAGCTATATGAGGCCTCGTGTGAGACTGCCTTAGCCACTATTCATGTTCGAGGCAATCTTGTGTATTGGACCAAAAAATTTGTAGGACAGTGACTGTCTCAAGCATAACGGAGCTTTGATTAAGATGCAGTCATATGTGAGGTTCACGACATTGCTATTACGTCGGTGATGCGGGATCGTCACTGTGCTCCTTTGTCGAGTTGACCACCGGTTCAGTGTTAACGTATTGGGGATTATTGGTACTGGCAAGTTAATTATGGGTCATCAGGTCATTTGCTGTGGACCCCCGTTGGTATTCTTCTCCAAACTCCCTGTCGCTCCTGCAACGTTTACTGAATTCGCTCATTGTGGGTTCACTCACTCATCGGTTTGTTATTTTACCAAACCCCCGTCGTTAAAGTATGATGTCGTATCCTTTTAACTCCCTCCTATCCATGACAACAAAAAACAAGTTGATCACGAGAATTACTGTACGGGGCTCATTTCGGTTCAAAATGGGTTACAAGCTGTTGGTTTCGATCAAAGCGTAAGATTGTACCATCTTCAGAGATGAAACAAAGGAAATCACTGGAGTGGCACGCATGGTTCCAAACATTTTGCGGGTAAGCACGAATGCAAGAACGTGGTGTAAGAGCGTGATACTCTAAACACTGTGAGCGTGAATAGCTATTCAGTTCATCTCTAGGACGCGAGCATGTTCTCTGATGTGAAAGTGACATTACGACGAGGTACATGACTGCCAGACACTTGTTCTCTGTTGGATACCATCTTCACTTTCACAATTTAATCAAGCTGTTCTGTCGAACCACTTCGCAAAAAGACGCTAGGTTCGAGTTAACTTCATGTTCTGTTGAATTTGTTGTGTTTCTCTGCCTTCAAATCGGAAATTAACTCCAAGTTCGCTTGTTTTCGGGAGAGAATGTGTTGACCCCACACCGATATGATCAGAGTATCACATCTGAACACGCAATAGATTCTGAGTTGTTGTCTTATTGTTGCAAGAGGAAACACAGCGACCATATACAGTATGCTGGTACATCATGTCAACAATTCCATGGTCAGAACTTAACAGTCATGTTGAACGCTGCTGTTAACCTGAACCTACTGGTTCCGTTTTTTATTATTGCAAGCTGACTATTACTTTGTTCATTACTTTCGTCATGCGGTATGCTGGTAAGCTGGTCGACTTCGAAAAAGCATCAGAGGTGGTTTTGTTAGAACCCAGTGCTAATGTATACATGTAGCAGGTAATCATTTCAAGTGTGATTTTATAACATTGGCCATCATTCGCGCTGTCCCTTTCATCATCATAGACAGCAATACATCAGTGGTTCACACTAATGCTTAACTGCCACACAACCATGAAGAAACAGCAAACCCTATATAGAAAGAGAGAACGAAAAAGAAGGGGACGGGAAGGGACCTAACTACTGAAAATGACTACGTCCCTATTCAAACGTTCAGCATCAAGGTGCCTACACCTTGCAAACAACACAACCGAGCTGCAAGTGAGAGT
>QNGE01002115.1:50090-91170 GCA_008508345.1 Paragonimus westermani
CACGGTTGCCTCATGATTGGAATGTCCGGAGTTCAAATCCCGGCCGTGGCAAGGATATGCACTACTGACGAGCTCTAATGAGAGCGAAACTCGAGTCTAGTGCTTCTTTTCGAAACAGGCTGGCTGGAAAGTCTATCTGAATGCGAACGCTGCGATCAAATGTGAGTGATGGTCAACTTGAAAACTATAAAGCTATTAAACATCATCTGGATAGCATAGGAAACACTCGTTGGTTTTACGTTTCTATTGGCTGTAGGGAAAACTCGATCCGCGATGAGTGGTGTTTAAATACTACACTTGTCATGCACACTATAAGTCAACGTGTTAGTTGATCCCACCATTTTGCGTACCAACGCAACATTTAAAAAAGACAACCCGTTCTATTTTGTTTCGTTGATAAACCTAATGTTGGAATACTCGTCGTTAGAGTCAGCTAATGAACTCCGAGTATCATCACTATCTCTGAACAGACAACGTGACTGGTTTGGTTTATCTCCAGTCTGCGAGCAATGTGCCCAAGGGTGAACTCATTGTCACGCTGTCATTTTGCCTACAGTGGTCTCTATTGTATTCAAAAGAGTCATTCAAGGTGCAGAATGATGATAACTCGTTCAGTGTTTCTATAGAAATGCCATCTTTCCATGACACGTTCATCGTTGATGATCCATCAGATTGCGATGTGCTAACCTCTTGTTGTTGGGACTTTTTTCAAACAGTATCAACCTATCTTTATTTACCGAGGTGGCCATGTCTCAACAACTTTCTCACTACCTTTCGTGACTTCAGTCAGTTTATATATAGCGATTCTAGACGTATCTGCTTATACGTGCTTAGCTGCTTCAGTTACCCAAAACAACCTGAACAAACACTTTTAGCTTCACTATATTTCCTCCAAGTATGAGACGCTCATTACCTTTTGTGTGACCTCCATGGGCTATACTTACTTTGGTTGCTCGATTTTTCCCGCTGTTATTGTACGGATGTATCTATGATTCCTTTCCTTGTTCATTGGTTCATTGATTCCCTAACTGAACGCGTCACGCATGTCTTATCTCGGTAAATCTATCTTTATAGTTCTCACTTCTGTGGATGGGTTATGACATTATATATTTTAACTTTTACTAGACCTCGAACTTTTGTATTCTTTTTTCATTGGGATTGTCTTCCTGTCACCTTTTGTCATCGATTTCCTGTGCTGGGTGGCACAACGTTATTTTTAACTCAGACACGATGTTTTCAGCGTCGCATTTCCTAGCCTTTCTTTACGCAGTCACTTATTTTCTTTGGTTCCCGATTCTTTCTCCCTAAATTAGTTTCTGCAACTGTCTTTGTATTCATCGAACAGTATTTGGGGTTTTCTTTGCATCGTCCACTTTCTCGTTCAACTGTTTGCTTGCGAGGCTTTCTACTGGGAAGTGGACGAATACAAGCATGAAGCGATAGCCATATCCATATTCTGATATGGAATTATGAGCTACAGATTTGTGCTACAAATAATGGTTATTTGACCCTTTGAAATTCAAAAGAAGTGGACCAGAGGGAGCCAAAGCATGCGTTCTCCCAAGTGCACGTGACTAGTCTTCGGACGGCATTTTTCTTAGGGGATGGTTCTCACTGGGACTATTCCATCTAAAAATGCTCGCACTAATCAACATTGTTCCCTGAGGCTTGTTGTAAGTTTTCTGTTTAGTGGTAATTGAAACCGTCGACTCTTTGTTCCACTACAAAGTGTACATGTTACCAAGATACCCAGGTGCTTGTCGAAGTGTTTCAAAAGATATCCCTGACCAGTCGTTGGGCTGAGCGCTGCGTGTGACAAACGCAGCCCATTATGATTCGTCAGTTTTTTAACCTTGCTAATCGACACTCGAAAGTTCTCGTTGAGAGGGAACAATCGCCCCCATCACAATCCGTTATACTCATGAACTACGGACAAGTAGTTACTCACCGAGAAGTCCCTCGGGAGCTCTTGTGTTACTCTGTGGTATACCAATGCCTCACATTTGATTGGTCACAAAGTCGACTGTGGTGTTTCGGATTCGAATCCTGTCTATCTCAGGCTTATGTAAATCGGCGGAATTTCGTATAACCATAAGCCGGCTAACCCGGTTTTACTGAGTGCGGGCTTACTGAGTGGGATAAAATGGTGGACTGAATTCTGTTCAGTCGATGGTGGTTCTCCTATTCAGAAGCATTTTCTAATTTAATGCTTTTGAAAAGAGGTATTAAACTTGCCCCCGCTCCTGGTAGTGCATATTCTTGTCCCGATGATTGGTTGACCCTTGTTCACGCGTTTGTGAGACGAGTGTGTCAACCACTGTATGATCAATCCCATATTTAGTGCGATCAAATTGTCACATGAAAATGCGAAAGTTGCATTCACGTGGAGAATTTTGGTATATACACTTCAAAATCTTTGCACGATTACCTGTAAAATAACGTCCTTGGTCTCCACATCTTTCCCATTTGGTGTATATTACCTCACAAGGCATTATTTCGCCAGTCCCTACCCTCGGTAGGATATATATATATATATATGTATATATAGTGTTTGTATATACAGTCACATGTTTTATTGTTGGGTCGGCCACCAATATTAGTAAGTGAAAGTTCTAACCTTTGTCCATACCGGTAAAACCGACTTGGTGCTGGCTGCCTTGATGGTTGTTTCAATTGGAACGTGTGTACTAATCACCAAACAGTGCTATTAATCATTTTCAATTGGCACTACACAGTGTACTGTATTTCGAAAGTCAGTCGTGCACTTTTTTCGCGTAAACCAGTGCTCTAGTAACGACGTAGTTTCAAGCCTCGCTGATCGACACCGTTTCTCCCGCAAGTCAGCTCGTGACGGCAAACACGTCAATATTAACTGTGCATTTAATTAGCAGCCTCCGCTGTCCCAATGTCAACGCCACATGCTCTTTTATTCATTTTACAAGACTATGTTGGTCCGTCACTAAACCTGTTCCTCGTTAATATGTCAAGAGTGCATAACTTAGCTTACTTTGGCGGTTTTGTTGTTGTACAGAAACCTCGTTAGGAAGTAAGGCAACTTGAATCGATTCTCTTTCCTCTATGGAACATACAAAAACGTGCCTTGCCGTCTGCTCTACGGCGGATTCATGTGGCAACAATGCGCCCAAGTCTGTCATACGGGGCAAATAATCAACCGTTTTTGTGCAAAGATGGTGGGTTTTTGTCAACATCATCGCAACATTGATGGCGTCTGCCGAGATAACCAATTATTTATGTTGAATTGTGGTATGTTTGGGTGGAGCATCTGAGATAAACCGGTTACAAACTGCTCCGACATTGATTGCGACCGTATTTTCTTGGACTTTGCACGTCGAGCAATCACCTGCCTTTCTGCAAGGTGCTAGCTGATACAGGCCGGTTCTGGCACTGATCTCCAGTCTGTGTAAGTTGTGTTGTCTAGCATGACCTCTTCTAGTAGCAATACTGTCGATGCGGTGTTTGATAAGAATAGAGAGCATTTTGAGAAGATTATCACACCTAAACTGGAAACTTCCATGCGTTTTTCCTTGATCATGTTACTTCACTTTCTAACAAATCTAATGATGCCGATTTCAAACGTTAGGAGTAGTATAACAAATCACAGGATAGTGGACCATGAAGGTCTTCGGCGAATATGCGGGCTTTCTTTCATCATCCCATCGCCGCTGTCTGAGATAACCATAGGTCTTAAGAAGCTTGGAGATGGTAAGACTATCACTCGGCAACGCAGTATCATGGGTATCGTAGTGTCGCTCATTTTTCAGTGCGGTACCCGTCTATACAACTTGTTGATGATGGTCGCGTGTTTAACTCGATAGGTTGCTTAGAGATCGTAAGTAAATGGTAATGTTCGTGTGCATTCATATCTTCTCAGCGGTTTACTTTTTCCTCCGTGCGGTCACTTTGCGGATAATTAGTAGGGGATCCTGTTACTATTAGCGTCACTCACGAAGAGCTCAGACGAACAACAACATTCATGCCACGGTTAGCTGTCAGTTTGACTGAATTATCGAGTCAAGAGGCTAGATGGGCCCGAGGTCTTTCATCCTATGAGATGGGCACGATTTACATTTCCTAAGTTATTTGCATGTGATCTCATTTCTTTTGTCAAATCATCAAGTGGCCACTTATTAGCTTACACCAACGTGCTGGTACCCTACAAACAATTTGGTTAACGGTTTTCTCAGGGTTTGATTCAGGAGAGCTTATTTCTTAATCTTCTTTTTTAATCTCCGCCTAATCTACCGTCTAGGGCCATCCGCTGCTCATTGGTGTACGCAGAAGTAGTCTGTCAACTGTCTCAACGCGTCCAATATCCTGGATTTCACTCACTACGTTTTTCACGCCTGTGGAGTAAAACATGTCCAACCGTGTTCTTATTGATGGAACCATTATGATTAATTGGGCCAATTAGATCACTTCAGAATGGACCAGGATTTACAAATACTGTCCTGGTTGAGAAATACGAGCTTTCATTTTTATCTCATTTTCTTTCCGTTTTTAATATGTGCAAACATGTTTCAGACTTAATTTTTGCTTAGAAAAACACTAGATCGTTATCCTGACGCTTACGGAAAGGTATTGTGTTGATTCAGTTGTATCTTCACTTATACATATGTGCTAACTATGTTGTTGATAATGTTACTCCTTTTTGAACTTGGCAGATAGCCCACACTGGTGTTAATTTTAGTTCGCTAATTCTGCGCTAAAAGGCGTTTGTTTCCATGACACCCACAAGACCATATTTAGGAAATGTGTGTTTATCATTCTTCCATGACTTTAACGAAAGCAGTTGAAGTAACCGAGACTCGAGCCCATGCCTTCATGTTGAAAAGTCTGCACCGTTACCATTGGATCATTTAAAACTGTTGTCGCCCATCCCTTCCATTTTAAGAAACCGTTTCGTTCGCACAGTTCTTATCCGTCGTGTATCTAGTCAGCATCTACTCTATTTAATGAATTCTCTTTTCGGTTGACAACACAACAGTTTATGGATTGTAGTTACCTGGACAGTCAGTCACTAGCAGATGTGGTTGACATTTTATACATCATCATTCTGTCGCGCTTAGTTTGAATTCAGTGGCACAATTTTTATCGCAGTTGCCTCGTAAAGACGTGAATCGGAGTTCAAATCTTTGTCTCATACTGCTGGTGAATTTTGACGCGAGCGAAATTTGAGTTTGATGCTTTTTCCACACGGGACGGCCGAAAAGTCAATCTGAATGCGAAGGCCGCATTAGACTGTGTTCAGTCTATATAATCACATCACACGAAACGCCATGCCCCTCGAAGTCAGTCCGTTCGTCGGTGAGCTTGTTGTAGTGGTCATCTAAGAGCACACATCTGGTTGGGCTAGACAAACTCTATCCATCTCGCTCTGCATAGCTTTATTTGATTGAACATACCGTGAAGTGAGTAGGTCGCACAGCCAACCGACGTGGAAGTATCAGTCGTCCATCCAAAATTGTCGTGTGCTAGTCAGTGCGTGGATGAAAATAGCGGAGTTCCAAGTTCCTAGTGGTAATTAAAGAGCAGAGCGAAGAACATTATTGCAACCAAGGGCCAGTTACCAAACAATTAATAGCGAAGGTTGCATGGTACTATTTTGAGAGTAACATTGTAATGGACATCGTTATTCACGTCCAAGGTTGAAGAGACCATTTTTCACTTGTTACTCCACCTTCTACTTTCTCTACAATACCCACCTGTTTTAGTCTGGTTTTGTATGGTTTCGTTTCACTCCCCTCCCCTCCAACCAGTATAACGGAATAACCTACCTGAATGAATGAAGTGAAACCACTCCTGTCGCTCATTGTCACATGCCACACGCGGTCTGTAGGTCTTGTTGCCCTCATCCGTTTCAATGCTGTGTAATCGTTGACCACCTATTTCCTCATCGTGTTGTGCATTGACTTCATTTCGTATAGTTACTTGTACGGTTATTGTTAACCTGTATACTGTTCTAAATTATTGTGCCACAGTAAATACAACTGCTTTCATCCGTACTAAGTACTCTCCAAACTCAACCTATTTCAGATGGTATTTTGGTGAATTGAGACGGGTCGAAGCGGAACATTATCTCGCTTTACCTGGTTGTGAGCACGGTTCGTTTCTGGTACGTTTAAGCGAATCACAAGCAAACGAGTATTCCCTGTCAGGTACGTATTGAGGTTGTCTTTTGTCTGTCTGACGATTGTACCCCTGTTTGTAATATGATTCTATGCCGTAAGTGTTGAATGTAGGTTAAGTAAATTAAGCTTGCCGGCGCTCGTGTCGACTATAACAAAGATTGAAGTCCCGAGCAGGTGGTTTTTATGCATATTTTCTAGAGTTTTGTCAATGCCTTTGCACAACCGATTCGTGCACGGAAGCGGTTGTTCCGCATTTTATGTACTCAGTTCATTTGGAATACTATTCCTCTTGTTAGTTCAGTCGTATGACCCCATTGCTGGATATCTATGCCTTAGAAATCTTTTTCGTTTGTTTTCCATTCATTACATTTCAATACCAGTAAAATCAACACTACTACTTGATGCTTGTGAAGTTGGTTCACTGCTGAGGCTCGACGTCTGTGACACAACTCTGTTGCTGCCATATGCTTCTGATGACAGCCAAGCTAGCTTGATAGCTCCTATGTTACACCCGTTATCGTGGTGCTCAAGATGTCGGCTTATATTCCAAGAACACATGATTTTTCTGTAACATATTTACAACCCTACTCATTCTAGGTATTTGATGCCGGTTACATAATTCACACTCATCTGAATGGTGTGTATGTCTTTTTAAGAGCAGTGCTTTCTTTTCATCCGGTTTGTCCTTTTTCAAGCCTGTGGACAGATCTTTCATCAGTTTATCTGAGCATTCTGCGACCCGATTTTCTTGAGCATTCGGTCGAATTTCTCTTTTTCGTGTGAGCTTTTCAACTGATCTACTAGTGAAGTCTGCAAGTAAACGGTAATTGCATTGACATTCGTGGATTATATAAATCAATCAATCAATCAATCACTTTCAGCTTTGAGCTATGTCCATCAGCACAATGGCTCAGGCGTAACAGATTAATAAATAGGCACAAATGTATGGCGAAAAAAAGAAGGGAAGAAAAATAAACGAAGAAGAACAATTGAGTTTCACAAAACAGAGAACCTGGAAGTTTTCGGATACAAGCTCGACGTTGACTGTGACACAGTGCGAGATCTGAGAGCGGTTCCAATCAACGGTTTGGATGGTCGCGAGCTCTCCAACTGAGCAGACTACACCTGCCAACTTTACTCATCGGGAACGATCAAGGCTTCCATAACCTGTGATTACCTCATTACCTGGTCACCTTACTTTTTCTCCCAACCATCAGCAAACCGTAACTCCATGTGCTACCTCCGACAACTCTTGCACCTCCGTCTAGGTGATAGTGAGCCTCCTTGAACAATCGACCGTATGTGGTTTCTTGGCTGAAATGTGATCTTGGTGTCTTCCATGCTTGGCCTTGCATTTTTGTGTGGGTTAATTAGGTGAGGGTATCACACAATCCTAATAGTTGAACGCGCAACATGTAGAACACGTACGATAGTTCTGCACCTCACGGTTGGCAGCCCCGCTGGCTATTGGTAAATTCCGTGATGAAGTTTTTTATTTACCCTGTTTTGTAAATAGGAATGAACTTGATTGTACTTTCGAGAATATATTTCATGAAAACACAAGTCTGGTTATGAGAACCTGATTTGCTCAAGATGTCACGTTGTGCAGAATTTGCCAGCATTCACGGCTATACACAATCTGTCAGGACATCTGTAAACCTTTTGATTCGGGGCAGAACAAGGCGGGATATTGAAGATTTGGTGGATAAAACTGGTTCTGTACATAAATAAGAAACGGTTAGCAACTTATACAACTTACAACCAAGTGAACTCTGAGCACGAAATTCATCCGTCAGCAAATATTAGCCAATAACACGGTAGCGTAAACAATCCAATAATTCGGTACGAAATGAACAAAGGGAGAGTTCAAGTGAGAGTTCGTAATGTGGATACAGAATGGTCACAAGCAACAATGTAAGGAATGCTCGTCCAATATTTATTGTAGTCAATGCATGGGATACATATATATACATATACCTGTGGGACAATAGTTTGACCAATGGGTATGGTTGTTGGAGTTGTGCATAGTCCTGGCCGTGGTTGGGTGACGCCGCCGCTACGCGGAGTGTGGAGGCTCGGCAGTTCGTGTCCCGGGACGGACACTTTGCCATCGCGCACTCTATTTCACTTGTGATCTGAACACAAACTTCATTGATTCTGGCCTAAATCAGTTGTATTCACCACAAGGTTGGTCTTATGGTTTGTCATGCATATTCGCAAATTGGGGAATTTAATTTCATTCATCACACGTTTGTAGTCTTACGGCACGAAGGGCTCCGCCCCTTTGTGGATTTAACTCCGGTTGACTTTGAGTGTTCAGAGTGCACAAAACCGTCACCTACTGAAAGGTATTTTTACCAACATGTCTTGTTATCCAACGCTCATAACGCCTTGTACTAGGCAATGCATCAGATAGGGCCTTCGCCATTGTTAAACCATATACATAACCACATACTGCCACTGCATCTTTAACACGTGGACACCAATCATTTCCCACCACAAACGAACGACTCCTTTTTTGAAAGCAATTGAGTGATTTCTGCTTGTTTATTCGTTATAGAACGTCAGCCATACACAAACGTATGAAAAATGACCTCGACCTCGGGTTTTTACAGTGTCTTCGTACTGCCTCAGCCTTAGTCGGTCGTGTAGACGTCAGGTATCTTTGGAACTGAGTGTGGGTTAGCATACAATCAACACAGTGGTAGCCTGACCATTTAACCGGTGATCTGAGCACAAGCGCATTGTCATATGGCCATTTCTGTGTACGTCCCTCCGTGGAAAGTCAACTGACTGATTGCTTAAGTAGTAGTTTTAATCTTTCGTCAGAATCATTTGAGCGTACGATGGATCACCAAGCGCCTCCAAGGATCTAAGGATGCGGCCGGGCTATTTGAGGTGAGCAAAAATACCATGCATTCGAAAGGAAGGGGATGATAAGTAGTTTCTCGTCAAAGCGGAACATACGCTGTTTGTCAGGATTGTCTTCCATCGCAAGAAACGCACTTCAGATTTCAGCTTAGCCTTTAAACTGTAATTTTGCACGATACTTATGCACCGGACTCTGATGAGTTGTTTGGTTGAAGTTTTAAATATATGCATTCTGAACCAACAGAAGACCTAGCATTGCTTAATATGGACTGTTAACATGCTTTTTGCTCCCTTCATTGTGTGTTGGTTAGGTGATGAAAGCTAATTGATCTAGGTGGGCCTGGTGCATGTTCTTTCGAAAGAGCACATTGTGCTCTAGCGGGCACACTGATGGTTATCGTTCATTGATTGTCTGGATAGAATTATCAACCTTTGGAGTGACCAGATGGAATAGTAATCAAGACGTCTCATGTTTTGACGCCAGAATATTTTCCGCTGGCCTTAATTTCCTCAACTATATCAAGGCTTATATTTATCTGACAAGACTGGCGCTGGCTGGACGCTCGTATCAGCGATTGCTTGGAAGCGAGGTTAGATGTGTTTTGTGTTTCGAGCTCTCGTCTGAAGTGCGCTTGTTCAAGTAAAATGACTGAAACACTTCATACACTTACGGCGCCCTTCTGCATACGGTGGCCGTATATTTCTTTTATGGTCGTTTTTTCTCTTCCCTTCGTAATTCATCTATCACGATGGATAATCAAGTAGACCTCAACCCAAGAGATCCGTGTTTGATTTGTTCATTTGTTGCCAAAAATAATGGTATCTACTTGGTAATATGGAGGACGTCGCTAATAGATGAAGTGAGGCGTATGCATAAATATGTTTATGCGGCTTATCTGCGAGATTTCCCACAGTGTACGTAATTTACTTTTCACTATTAGAATAGGCATTTGTGTAGGCTTTCTTGGTATGACGTGCAGTTCACTGCCACATTGCGTCCTGACGCTAGGAACCTATCTTGACGCATCTTCTGCGAGCTTCGCACCAACAAAGGATGTCTAGCCGAATGGCCATCTAGGTAGCGTGATTGCGCTGTCCTCAGCTTCTTTGAAATTGCCTTAAATTTGGGATATATGTACCGTAACCCGGAAACATTATGTTTATATACGTATGTATGATTAGGTGTGAAAGAAGAACACCGAGTGATGGGTCTTTATTGTGACGCCCCATTATGTGTGTGTTGTCTGACTATATATATATATATATATATATATATATATATATATATATATGGTGTAGCTCTTACAGGATTACCACCTAATATCCTACTGTACACTATTATAGGTTCCTTTATGTCTTCATCAATTCCTTTTCTTTTCGCGTAGTTCCGGACGACGTTATGAAGGCATGTAGTAACCTTAACTTTTTTCCAAGAGGATCTGTTTTCTAAGTCAAATAAAAGTAGCACGCCTGTCAGTGTATCTTTTCCCAGAACAGCCAAAATCTGCTTTGAAATGATCAAATTGTTGGTAAAAATTTGAGCTCTTAATTCCCCCAGCGAATCAGATACGAAAAAATATGTTTCACGTCGCATCGAAAATTTCCATAACATTGTGAAGGCGCTAATCATATCTACTCTCCAAAATGGCCGAAGAATGAGTACATTCCGGATTCACAGAAAAAATATTTATGAGCTTTCTGAGTTCTCACTTAACTACTTAAGACACCTTCGGTTTTACATTTCCATGGTTGACCGTAAAAAGTAAAACTTAGTACGCGTCTCCTCCGTTGATTATCACCAACCTGAGTGCTGTTCGGTGTATTATCACTGGTCTATACGCTCCCCAGTTCAGATCGATAGGGCGTGCTGCAGGGTGACTGACAGTTAATTGTACCGACTGGATGTCTGCCGCTTTTTGTTTATGCAGAGGGTACCGGTCAAACGAATATACTTCCACTTTCTTGTTTGTTGTCTATCTATCCGACAATTGTGTGTTGGTTTGTGATTTACTGTACGAAAATTCATTTTGTGCGCGCGTGTGTTCTAGTTTTTTGAAATAGTCAGTCAATCATGCAGCCCAATCTCCTGCATTCTCGAAATTTTTTTCTCGAGAGAAATTTTGTTTTAACGGGCCTAGTCAGTCTTTTTCTATAATCAAGTTACCTTCGCTGTACCGTCCAATCACGTTTTTGTATTCTCGGTCTTTTGATCGTAATATCATTCTCTCCTACTTTTTATTCTGTTGAGATTAGGTGGATTTTAGCAGGTGGAGACCAGTTGGGAGTGTAAATGTCAGTGAATTCTCTATAGTCTCGGTTATTATGCTGTTAAGTTTACTGTCAAGTTTACTGGTATTAGTCAGGAAATGAACACGCCCATATACTTTCACCATCAGCTTTAAGCTTGGAAAATGGGATATACGATAGTTTTGTTTCCTCATTATCCCACACGAATACCTCATTGAAGAATTCGATATCGTGACCGAATTAAGTCACCTTCAGCAACGTATCACTTGTTACTGCGGTTGCTTACCTGTTCCTTTACTTAAAAACAATTGCGGTGACGACGTGACAGTAGTTAACTGCCGTTGTAAGGTGCATATGCGTAACAATCCTCGTGTCTGCAGAAAACTCAGTTTAATTATACTCGCAATTCTCCGTTTACACTCAGTGTTGTCTCCACATGTGAAATGCGCTTTGCATATGACAATCTCTCAAACTATTTCATTTGCACATCCCTTCAGAGGTTTTTCGTTGTTATCCTGAATGCAATTCCTTATCGATTTGCCCTTTGTTCTTGAATTGTACATTTTACTAACGTGGTCTGTCATTGAAGGCGACAATATGCTAGTTTGGTAACAAACACGAGAACGTTAACTCACGGTCCTGGAGTTGAAACTTGTCGTTTCCTGATATGAACTTCATGTTGGCGAGCAAATCGATGGCTGGAGTCTTTTTGGAAATTTTTCTCTCCGAATGGCCTAATCTGTCTGCTCGGCTGACTAACTGTTACCACTTAACACCCGTTAATTTTATCTTTCGTGTGTTAATTCAGTTTACCCTATTCTGCGTATAATATGAAGGCGTTAAGGGGCAACGTTGTAGCACAGAGACTTCGAACTACTGAAGTACATACTTAATGTGGCGTTACATCCGTTCACTTCTATAATTATACCCTCTCTTTGCACACGGCTGTACTGTCAGTTATGCCACTAAAAGCCATACTGGAGTTGAAATAAACTGAGGAGTACTATCACAATATCTATTCGTTGTAATTAAACTTGTCAGACACTTGGGGACAGGTTCACAAGTTTTTAGTAACGCAAGACTGATAGAAGCATATGGAAGTTATGAATATGGCGAATATTTTTAGGTGTTCAGTGCTAAACAAGAAAGCGTGGAGAAAAGCTCTTTCTCAAACGATGGTTAAGAAATGTGCAACTAACGGGGAACGGTTAACTGCTGAGCGCTTATTCGCTAGTCATCATCATCATCATCATCATAGACAGCAATACATCAGTGGTTAACACTAATGCTTAACTGCCACACAACCATGAAGAAACAGCAAACCCTATATAGAAAGAGAGAAGGAAAAAGAAGGGGACGGGAAGGGACCTAACTACTGAAAATGACTACGTCCCTATTCAAACATTCAGCATCAAGGTGCCTACACCTTGCAAACAACACAACCGAGCTGCAAGTGAGAGTAAGGCGTCATCAGCGAGACAGCTTCCTTACGGCTTTCACTGCCCCGACTTATTCGCTAGCCATTCAGTAAGTGTTGAATGGCGCAGTTTTAACCTATCTGATGAATTCGCGCATGTGGAAACTGTTGCGCGTCATCCACCAAGTCGTGGTCAGTGGTTTACATCGATGCCTAACCGCCCTACAGCCTCGGGGCGAAGGATATTCTGTAGCTATGGAGCACCAGAAAGGCAACGGGCGGGAACTAATCATGACAAAGTTCCCATTTCTGGTCTGAGGCACTCGACATCGAGGTATGTGCTGCTCACAAACTGAGCTGTAAGCGAAATTGAGGCAGGTTCATCACTTAGGCGACGCACAGTGGATGGATCCAGCAATACCGGAAAGTAAGCAGTCGAGCGAAGTGGATCAGAAGTGTATGCAGTACTAATTTCAGCAACTACTAGAGAGAAAGCGTGCAACTGACCATTATGGACAACTTAATACCGATGAACACATGTAGGTGAGGATGTCGCTTGATTCCGCAAAAATAGATATGGACAACGAAGGAGTCATGCGACCAGTATGCAATAGTCAAGGTTATCGGCTAAAATGCAGATGAATCAAGCAGACTTGAACTGGGTGGCATATGAAGAGATATGCCACAACGAAATACTTTATGAAGTTGGCAAACAAGGAGACTGATTTATTCATCGCAGAAATAGCCATCGACAACATACAAGACAGCAACGCGGCTCAACCAAAGCACTGTCATCCCTAGAAGGATTTTGGATGGAATCTGCGTTTTACCGCCTTACAGTTGTCTAACTGGAATTGTGGTAGGGTATGTATGTGTCTTTTTCAAGTTAATTCTCTTTACTGAACGCCCAGCCATCTCCTTCCCACAAACCCGGGCTTGTTTCAGGTAGTCTTAGTTACCACCATACTTTTTACAAAGCTAGGTCCTTCTAACGACGTCTGAAAATTTTCCTGCTCTGATTGTCCAATCATCGTGCTTCGATTTACTCAGTCGATGGTAGAGTTTTTCTAACGTTTCACGTCATTACACACATACACGTCAGTCTGTTGTAACAAATTGAGTTACACTTTGAAGGGTGTCTTTATTAAATATAGTAGGAAAGAAGTTGAAAGGTTTGAGCTTTCTGTTTGACATGTTCTATTAATGGATGATCGTTAAATCACCTACTCTGTCCTTTTTGAAGGTAGTCATACAAGTGGCTTCGTAGGAACTTGCGTCAACACCTTTATCTAGTATTGTGATAAGATGATTGTTAGTTAGACGAAGAACAGCACGGAGGCTACATAGTTTCATATACAAAGGCTATCTGATCCTAAATCCCCCCGAAAATTCCCATTGAGTCGTAGAAGAAAACCTTGATGAACAATTGTTTTTAACAATTCACCACCAGTTCATTACAAGTATATAACCACTACTAATCACCGGATTGACCCCACTCAATATTTTCTACAAGACTGGTGTCACTTCAAATTGTTTAGACGACAGATACCGGCTACTGCTGAATCGATCGCCATTCGGTTACGCAGTCCGATTTTGAGTTCACAAAAAAATTCGTTGCCACAGTTCACCCCATCAGTCTTCGTGCCCATTCAAACTCCAGTTGATAACTCTGTAACTTGATGGTGGATGGAACTCCAAACCACTCATCATTAACAACGGTCATTGACAATTTGAGTGACTAGCCGATGGTCGCTTAGAAATTTTGTGACGCTCCACGTTATCCAATGGCATTCTGCTAAACCTCTTTGTGCTGTTTACATACGGTTTTGACTTTGCTGAACATGGCTCTAGTTAGGCGACCGTTTTATTCACCTATGAAAATCCATTGTTGTCATACGGACGGGTTTAGTGTGCTAGTTCACAGCTTCTTGAGAAAAAAACCGCGTTGTGAATATTCATATTTGCATGTGGGTTGGGGTACTGCAGGGGTGCCTAGATCTAGACAGGAAAATAATTAGGGTTCTCAATCGAAGCCTTTGCCTTAAAGACCTGAAGCGGAAAGCAGTGGTTTAGTGACACTATACTATATATAGTACTTTTTCCGGAAAAAAGGTGCCAACGTTCTTCCAACCCTCAACCTAGTGGACATGAGGACTTCGGTTTGTCACACTTATACGCATTGGCCTGCTTAGTATGGATAATTCTGTCGAGGTGACCATCACCCTGTCCAGTTGCAGCCTGTAGATCATAGAGATGCGCAAACCGTCACATCACATCAAGGTTCAGTCTCATTATGACGAAATCATGGGGAACCACCTGTGGCACTCACAAGCTGCCAGCGTGGACCTCCGGCCTGGTGGTAGACTGACTGATCTTGATTATGCTGACGACAGCGTGTTGTTGTTTGGTAACTTTCCAGCAGCGCAGATAATGGTAGGTGCTGTTTCGAGCTCAGCTAGTTACGACCGAATGCTCTTTATAGCTTCAAAATGCAACGTACTTCCGCATGTCTGCCGCTATTACGTAGATTCGATGTTACGTTATGAAGGATGTTTACTAAGAATGGTATAGGGAGTGAAATAGAAGCTCGTGTCTCCAGATCTAGGATATGGGAGCATCCCTGAGGCTTAAGAATGGCGTAATGATTAGGCGACTGTGATGGCTGTTTCACTTTTCGACTGTGAAACTTAACCGCTCAATGCAGAAGACGTGAACTATCTTCAGGTAGTTGACCATCAAAGTGCGTTTGTTTCCTCGCATCGAATGACACCAACGGTTAATCAACGATGGAGTTAGGTGGCAGGTATTTACTGATAACTGCTAAGCGCGTTCTTTCGTCCAGTCATCTCGTGTACACAAAATTAGACGACTAGGCCATAGACTAAGTGTGCCAGCTGGTCATCTGACACACTGAACACTCTTTGCCTATGTTCCAGTCGACTGGTGTGAAGAGTGAGATGTGGAAACGATGGTCTGGCACAGGAAAATGAAGACTTCCACAGAATAGATGGCCGGGGGATTTAGATGGGACAGCAGTCAATCCAGCTCACCGATGGGAATGTTGCCGCTTCTGGATCGAGTTGTCTCTGACGTAAGTATACTTAATACCCCGGGACAGCAAAAGCCGTAAGAAATTTGTATTGCCGAATGTTTAGATATAAGTATTTCTCTAGACATTAAGTCTCTTGCCTTTCTTGATTCCTAGCTCGGGCTTGCTTCGTTATTGTGACAGTTGAGCATCGGTATCAACGGCTGATGTATTGCTGTCTTTGTTGATGGTGGTACTTTTTGTATAAAAAAAACACAACGAAAACAGCAACAAAATGCTTTATGTGAACAGAACAATTGAGTCCGAGAGACCTTTTCAGCGGATATTTTACTTCTGTCGTACATGAACTGAGCAAGGTAAAGAGTGATGGATATTCTGTATGTTGATGTTCAGTAATCAGGTGGGCTAAACAAACGGCTGTTTGACGTATTCGATATGCAGCAGGAGATGAAGAAACTCCGAAAAAAATTCGTTTGCCAGCTCATTACATGTTGGCGTGGAGGCGAATATTAGCTACTACTAACTGTTGGCAGACAAATGGTATATATTTCAGTTCGTTGCAGGCTGATGCAAGAGTTTTATAATCGATGAGTGAATCGAAATGCACAGTTTTCTAGCCATTCAAGGTTGTTTTGGTTATTTTTAAACTAACTGGATGTTTTTCAAGGTGTATCGTCCAATATTGCCAATTTTGCAATAGTCCTTGTACCGTGACACAGTTCTGCATTCATTATTCCTTATGAGGCAAAGTACTAGTTTTAACCATTCTGGTCACATGTACATCCGCGCATGTTTGTATGCTCTATTTATTTATGATAATATATTAGCAGAACGGTTGTTTCACGTCTAAAATCTCAACCTTGTCTGTGAACGATGTTTGCACTCATCAAGATTAATTTGCGCTGCTATAACTTTTCGTAGAGCATCTAGACGAAGATGATCAGACGAGCTGTTGTGAATGTCGCAATATTGTCTGAATCGAGCTCCAAATTCACAAGACTGGTTTACTGGGGGGGGGGGACAGATGCGTTGTAGCTCTGGTCAGATTTGAATATTCATGTTTGCTAGGTCCTTCCCTAACGGCCAAAACACTTCTACTTTGACTGTCGTTTTTATTAACCGCCACTCTATTTGACAGATTCGATTACTTTGTTGCTCATAAACGGAAGCTCATTGAGTCACAAGTGATTGAGATGTCGCGGTCCTAATTGCGGACTTTATCAGTTCGAATTAGCTAAGCATCCTTGGCGCTGTGCCATCCGATACATTTTTATCGGGCAAACGCATATCATGTTGAACCGTAGTACGTCAGCAATGGACGCTGCTGCTTAGCTGGCGTACACTCACGTGATGAAAGGCTCTCGTTTGAAGATGAAAGAGAGAGAGGAAAATATCAAATTGTTACTCAGACAGCCTATGTGCAAACATAGAATTTCAGCACCAAATTGCCTACACCTGGCATACTAACAGTCGAGTTGCAAAACACCTGCTAGGTGGCTTTCTCTACTTCACTTCATTATTCCTTGTTACTTTATGGACACCTTACCCTACCAGTGTCGTGTCGGGCCAACGGATCTACGTGGTAGCTTGGGATCTTTTTTTAAAAAGTTAATGAAAGCTGCTGGAGAACGGTGTAACCATCGGAGGAGTTTACAGGATTTGATGATTATTGAATCGAATTGCTAAGAAGCAGAAAGTGGCTTTTCACGCGTCATCTGAAACATGAGTGTCCTGACTGATTTGGATTTCAATGGAGTGTGCGTTGCGCTATTTAGTGTTGGAATCGAACTTTTTGGACTACATTACTTTCAACGTGTGTTTTGTCCATGTTTAAAATTGGCCCTGGGTCTGCGGTTTGTGTGTAGTACATTCACTTTCAGGATGACGCACTATGCTATCAGTTCCATCTTAGTTTGGAATCACGAAATAGATTGAGGTGAACCCTCAACCATGGAGTAGCGAGCCGAAATTACACAGTTGATTGTGGTCCTTCACTTTTTTGGGACAATGACCTTAGATAGACCTAGTCTATCTAGTAGCCAGTTTGAACTGACTTTACTAATCTGGCTTACCGGTGGGCACTCGCATCTCGAGTTTGCCTTCAGTCTCTCTCTTTCGGTCTGTTTAGTCCAAACCTAACCACTTTATAATTTAAGGTCGGGTGCGCCATTTTTCATCATCAAGTGTTTCCTGCCATGCGACAAAGCAGGTCATGTCTAAATGTAAACAAAATCCATCGAGGTGGCCTTAGTTCACACATGGAACCGTATGACCGATGGTTGGCGTTCATATCTCATATGCCCAATAGGAAACAGGGTTTTCGTGCTTGGTCCACATGATTGCAACCTGCACCACTCAATAATACACTGGAATGTGCCTGTCCGCATTGATGGAGGTATCTCAAATTATTTTTCTTCGGCTCGCTGAGTACTTGTATTCCACTCAATGAAATCATGTTACGTATTGTGTGTCGTTACCCGCTTGTCAATTTCACGCAAACCCTTTTCCTATTTTCCTGCTCCGTTCGCTTGTGGCAGTTCGGGAGGAGAACAGCGTTAAACACTACCGCATCCGATCGCGTTCCTCGCGTACCAATCCAGAATTACAACGATTCTACATATCCCGTCAGTTGCCTTTTGTGAACATTCCACAGTTGATTAATCATTATATGGAAAACCAGTCTGGACTATGTTGTCGCCTTCGTCGACCTTGTGTTAGGGTGAGTCGATTCCGGGAGGTGTTTTGCGGGTTCATTTTCACCGTTTATCCTATCCTCATGTATTTCACATCTGGCGCCTGAAAGGAAACCGGCGTACTCTTGAGCATACTCAATATCCATTCGGCCTTGTCGCTGAAAGGTGTGATCCTTGTGCAACGAATACAGAAAGTACAAAGACGGAGATTTACTTAATGTAACAAAACCGGTACTGAATGTGTTGCAGCAGAATGTCACGTGTCGATGGTTCAATTTACTTTGTACATAGTGATTGATTGTTCATTGATTGGTGCTGGCCAGTTCAAAAAAAGATAATATCTAGACCCAGGCTGAAACTGCCATTGTTATGGAGTTCAGTAAACGAAGTCCATCTGGAAATGTTAGTGGATTTGGACAAGAAAGTAGAATTGGGACGTGGGTGAATTGAACAACAATCACGTCCTTACCAAATCAACGCCATCAGGAATTGTTTGGGCGTGCTCAAAATTAGACTCAGCCTCCGTAACATGAAGCGCTCCGTGGATCCACGTGTAATTCAGTTTCTTGTGGGTGCTTTTGCCATTCACATTGCCAGCTTTTGTGTTCGAGCGGTGCTACGGTTTATGCGGACACTACGTATGCCGAGTTGACCGCTGCATACTTCTGCACGATCAAATCCATAAGCCGTGTTTGGTCTACCGAATAGAGGCAACAATCCTTCTCTAGGTGTGTTGTTTCCCTTAAAAGAGTCCGTTGGACAGTGCCGTGTGTGTTTGATTGTTACATGTAAGTGGCTTAAACACATAGCTTATGTGGTGTAACCTCTAAACGTCAGGGTAAATTGAGCACAATTGCGCCTGCATTTATCAGTGTAATCTGTACAGGTTTGAAGTTGGAGTACTTTTGGATGAAGTTTGCCCGATGTCTTCTGTTCATCAAGGTATCGCTGTTTAGTGTTTCAAGGAATGTGCTGTTACGTCAACAAAACTGAGTGCTTCCTTTGTTGGATCAACTACACTACCGCTTCCATCAGCAGTTGTTCTTTTACAGCACCAGCTGGTTGAATGTTATGGATCTGAGGACTAGGTTTGTTTCGAAATTAGCCCGCTCAACTACCTCATTATCTCCTTGCATACCCACGCGTACATAAACGCGCATGAATCTGATCAGATGGCACTGTGGTTCGAGCCGCTTCTCGCCACGATAGTGACGGAAAATGTTCCAAAAGAAAGTCCTTTCAAAAGAGTAGGAATAAAAACTACTAAAGTTAGCTCATTTGGAAAAGCCGGCAATGGCATTGATTCAAACGGTGCCTATAAACAGCAACTTAATTGCTTGCGAATGTCTCACCAGGTGGGCGCCGTCTAATTTGTTGGGGTTTTACTCACAATCCTCTTTCTGTGCGCATCAGTTTTGCGACCCATGCATCATATTGTAGCGAGAAGGCGTCCAATAAAGCACAATCTTTATTGTCCAAACCGCTAGTCACATGCAACGCGCGCTCTCTCGTTTATAAGTCGCAATTCCAACCCGCAGCACCCCCCGGTTTCCGTTCACACGTCGTGTGCACTTCTAACCGGTTTACGTGCGTGACCGGTGCCTTCTATCGGAGGGTTTTTCGCTTGCCATTCCTCGTCTGTTTGTCCGATTCCGTTGCGCGATGGCTCGTCCGGCTGCTCGTGCTGTCCGCCATCCACCCAGTGTTGGCCTTGACCGTATTCCAACATCGTGTCGAGATGTTCCTCTGAATGTTGGAAAAACCACGCCTCCGATCTGGCCGTCTGTCGTATTTCGCCTGCCCTGCCTCGCCCGTTGGTCCGATCTAGTCGAGCGATGACTCATCCGGTCGCGCACGTTGTCCTTGATCCGATCGCGGCAGGTTTTCGAACGTACCTCCCCCCACGTTGAGGTATTCGGCCGAGCGTTCGAAAACTCGCACCCCCGACCTGACAATCCACCACAATATGACTATTGAGCATAGTGTCTGATTTGCTATAAAGCCTTTGTATAACACACAAGATCTACAAAGGTTTTCACTCTGTTGCCTGCATTAGCTGCAGAGTGAATTCGTATTGGCAACATCAGCTGACAGAGGTTATCTTGACTGTTACAAGTTACATCGGCTGTTGCTGCTTACGATTACAAGATCTGACCCCGGTTGTCGTCTGGGTATGAATGACTGCTTGAACATGTCAGCCGGCGGAAGACGATTTCCTGGTGTACATCCGTACACTCCAGCCGCTGCCCATGGCCCCCTATACATCCCGATTCTCCATGTATCGCTTTCACCTTAGGTGTTCATAGCCTCCGTGAGTGTTTGTGTGAGGGAGGGTGGAAAGGACACACGTTCCTTGGCAGTCTGGTTTCATTTCGGTTCACCGTAAACTTATATTGTTTACGCTACCCATACTTACATCGAATGTCTAAGCTTGTTGTAGATGCTTCATCGATTTGCCTTGCCTACAGACATTGTCTTTCCATATGCTTGGTTCAGCTTGTAAAAAGTTGTAAACTGAGCCGAGTTTAACCCTATCGATGTGAATACCACTGTGCGGTATGTCACTCTGGGCGCTGCGTGTGTGTGTGGGTCACCTGCTGCCTTGCGGTTTAAGCTTTTTAGCCAAAGGCTTTGGATGAGAGCCCTAATCGCTTTCCTGCACAGGTCTGGGCGTCCTGGCAGTATCCAATGCCCATACATACAATGATGATACAAAATAAACCAAATGCCATAGTGCATCGGCCGTTGCGCAGGATAAACCGGGTCGTCCTATCTGCTGCTCATGGCAGGGTGGATAGGCGAAAATATGCTACTGCCAGACCCTCACCCTCATACTTCCCCCCATCCACGAGCCCCCGAGCAGATAATGCTCAATTAGATTTCAGTGCTCAGAAGACCAAATTGAGACAGACCCGGGGACGCAAGACGCTTACGATTGAGACGTGAAACGTGCGCACGCTGCTGGATCGATGCAGCGCCACAGAACGACCGGAACGACGCGCCGCCCTGATCGTGATGGAACTGCGCCGATATGGAATAGACGTGGCAGCCTTGAGTGAGACAAGGCTTGCAGATCAAGGTAAGTTGCGGGAAGCAGGTGCTGGGTACACCTCCTACTGGATAGGTTACCCGGAAGACGGTGTTCGGGAGCATGGTGTCTGTTTTGCATTCGCTGATCGCATCAATGCTTTGATGATAGGCGAACCGCACGGCATCAGCCCTCGAATGCTGTCGATGCGCCTGCGACTCGGTCGATGTAAGTGTGCTACATGTATTAGTGTTTATGGTCCAGCTGTGTCACACTGATGATACAAAGGACCAGTTCTATGATCAGTTGTATGCCACAATCCGGTCTGCGCCAGTGAATGACCGACTGTTTGTTCTGGCTGACTTGAACGCTCGAGTTGGGCGTGACTAGGTAGCTTGGCCGGGAGTCCTCGGACTCTACGGCATTGGTTTAATCAACGCGAACGGTGATCGTTTGCTGCACTTGTGTGCTACTCACGAGCTGTCTATCACGAACACCCGATTCAAGCTGGATGCGACCGACATCACGACGTGGACTCATCCACGAAGCGGTCACCACCACCTACTTGACTACGTGATTGTGCGGCAGCGCGACATTCGTGAAGTGCGCATCACGCGAGTGATGCGCGGGGCTGAATGTAGCACAGATCATAGGCTGGTCAGGACCAAATTGTTTATCCATGTACGCAAGTCCGTTTATTGTAGATCTTTTGGACAACGGCAGAAGCTGGATATCAGAAGGTTGGAGAACTTCGAGACGAAGGCTGCCTTTCAACGTGCAGTCGTCGCTCGCCTGCACAATGCTCCTGTACCCACTACCCCCGAGGGTATGTGGCAACAACTGAAGAAACAGATTATGGTAGCAGCCACCGAGACGATCGGTGTGGAGCGCAAGAAACGCCCGGATTGGTTCGATGACAACAACGTGGCTATCTCCAACTTGGTACGAGAGAAGAATGCCGCGTTCGCCACATGCACAATGGACCCTGGCAATGGAGCGAAGAAGACTAGGTTCCGGAATATCCGCCGTCAACTGGCTGAGCGTGTTCGCGGAATTAAGGACAACTGGTGGAGGAAACAGGGCGAGCGCATGCAGGGGTTCGCAGATCGTCGGCAACACAAGGAGTTCTACGATTCGCTTAAAGCGATCTTCGGTCCATCTATCCAGTCTACTAAAGCACTGGTAGAGGTGAACACCGGCCATTCTTGCAGCCAGCCGGAAGACATCATGAAAGTCTGGCGCGAACACTCCGGCACTCTGCTAAACCGCCTTACTACAATTGATTGGGTGGCTGTGAACACCCTCCGCAACAATACGTCAAATCTTCGCTTGCTCTCGCCCCAGACTTGCAGGAGTTGCAGAGGGCGATTGGTCAACTGCGCAACGGGAAGGCCGCAGGCAAAGATGGGCTGCCAGGTGTGATCCTGAAGAATGGCGGACCGGCGTTGGAACGCGCTCTGCTCCAGCCGGTTCAATTCATTTGAGAGCACGAGGCGATACCGCAGGAATTCAAGGACGCCCTTGTCGTATCCTTGTTCAAAGGCAAGGGTAGCAAGCAGTGCGCCGATAGCTACCGGGGTATCAGCCTGTTGAGCTGTGCAGGCAAGGTACTTTCCAGAATCCTCCTGAACCGTTTGAATGCGACCGTTGTGGAGAAGAATGCTCCCGAGGAGAAGTGTGGATTCCGGGCGAGTCGAATTACGATTGACCTGGTTTTTGTTGCTCAACAGCTTCAGGAGAAGTGCCGGGAACGGAATTAGCCTTTATATACCCTGCTCGTGGGCTTCACCAAGGCGTTCGACTGTGTGAGCCGCGAGGCGCTGTGGACTCTGCTTGATAGGTTTTGATGTCCTGGTAAGTTCGTCAATATGGTTAGGTTGTTGCATGCGGGCATGAAGGCGAAGGTGCAATCGTGTGGATCGACCTCTGATGATTTCGACATCGTCACTGGCGTGAAGCAGGGTTGTGTTCTAGCTCCAGCCCTATTTAGCTTATATTTGACTCCCATGGTAACAGTTGCTTTTCAGAACTCTGGAGAGGATGGTTTTGAGGTCGAGTACCGGACGGACGGGTGGCTGTTGAATATCCGATGTTTCGGCGCCCCAACCCGGTTACATACGTCAACGATGCGCATGCTTCTGTTCGCAGATGACAGCGCATTGCTAGCACACAGTGAGAAAGAACTGCAACGTCTGCCTCAGCAACAACAAAATTTGGATTGGAAATCAACACAGGTAAGACGTTTTCGTTCTTTCAGCCTTCTCCTTGTGGAGGTGCTGCTTGTGTACCTCCACATCAAATTCGCATCCATGGAGACACTGTGGATAGCTGCGGGGATTTTTGCTTCTTGGGTAGCAATTTATCGATAGATTTGTCCGTGGACCGCGAACTGAGAGCGCAGGTGGCGAAGGCTAGTGCTGCTTTCGGACGTCTTGAAAGGCGTGTCTGGAAGAATCATGGCCTGAAGGTGTGGTGCTGTCTATACTGCTGTACGGCAGTGAGACGTAGACATTGTATCAGCGGAACGTGAGCTTTTTGAGCCGCTTCCATGTTCAGTGTCTGAGGCGCATCTTGGGTATTCGGTGGTCCGACATGATTCCGAACACTGAGGTACTGCGGTGAGCGGACATGGACGGGATGGAAGGCATGCTGATGCTGAATCACCTCGGTTGGCTCGGTCACGTACGTCGGATGGGCGATGACCGTATCCCGAAGCAGTTATTGTACAGACAAGTGAAAACAGGTAAGCGTCATCCCGGTGGTCAGAAGCGGATATACCAGGATGTTGTGCAGGTAAGTCTTTCACGTTGTAATATTGATTTTAGATGTTGGGAAGATTTGGCGTTGAACCGGACGGCCTGGAGGAATACGGTTCGGGCGGGCGTCCGAGCGTTCAACGAGCAACTATTGCGTGGTCGCGAGCGGAAGCGTGCGGTACGCAAAGGAACCATCGGTGCCATAGGTCGCGGTGACGTGACTATATGGCGTTGCGATGTGCGCTGGCTGTTTGGGGCTAGTGAGTCACCAACGTACTCATAGTACCCTGTTGGCGAAGAGGCGGCGAGTACACTAGGCTCAAGTAGGTCAAATCGGTATACTTATTCTACTTCTGTTAATGACTGCATCGGCCAACATCGTGGTCATTGACAATTAATCCGCTCTTCTTTTCAGAAACTTGAGTGTCTGTGGTCTTCTACCCATTCTTTTCTTCGGCTTTGTTGGTGTATTGTATGATGAATGGTCTGCCTGGCATTTCACAGCTCAAGGAGAATTTTGCTTGGTGGAACTGCAAGTGGTGCAGCGCAAGCCGATTGTAGTGATGGCTAAGCGCAGGCGTCCTTTGGCTTCGGTCACTGTGACAGGCAAATCCGTATAGGATGCCGCCAGCCGTGTGTGTTCCGTGTATCGGTAAACTGCACACCTAGCCCTAAAACTGATATGTTCCTCCACACCGAATAAGTGCATCTTGTGACCGTGTGTGAGGCTTGTTCGATTTTCAAGTTGTCGTTCAATGAGGGCAGTGTTGACTGAGGTCCTCTGCTTGTACTCGACAAAAAATTCCACGTTTGCATGCACAGCGCCTGTTGTGTTTTCTCACCTAACTGCTTCATTCATTGTATCTTGTACATCGGTAACAGTGGATAACGGACCCGTTGACCGTTGTTTTTTGCTCAACTGGAGGACGAACTCCCTCTAACATCTTCCTAGGGTTATCTCACACTGACTTCTTTTTTACCATGGTGTAAGCATTGATGAACAACCGCTTAGTTAATCCGTACTTTAATTGGCATCCGTCATCTTCGACAGCATGATAGTTAGTTTTAGAGGCAGTCATTGAAAGTTCCGAAACCACCCGCATGGAGACATTTTTTGTTTGTAATCTGACCGATATTGTGTATATGAACACACTAATGTCAATACCTTATTCTACTGGCTCATTTGGGGTACGATTTTATACCCTTAAGATGTAAGGAACTCCCTTCGGACTAGTTTTTTTCCGAAGCTCCGTCAGTTGTTTTAACCAGGTCTACTGATGCGTTTAATCTCACTTACCGAGGCTGTGTCATTTCATCGACTTGAAATAGCTAGATATCCAGATGCGGAGTCAACACTTTCAGTGCATTCGCCGAACTTCGTCGTGTGTTAAGAAGTTTATAGCCATGCACCACGTGGTGTTCCCTACAATAGGGTACACGAGGTCTCATGTACACTGGACACTATTCGGCTACCCCAACATGGATGGGGACAATCGCAGTCACTGTGTTTGGAATCATAATCGTATCGCTGTTAGCTGATTGCTTTTAAAACTGAGCTGCCATGGATGTGACATCACAAGATTGTCGAGTTAAGATCAAATTTGTAGTGCGTGTACACAGTTCAACTTGCTGTACAGTGTAGAGACCTGGTTTGCCGTTGCGGACTTTGTCAGTGAGCTCTCCGCTTCAGACTGTTGTCGTCTCTACCAGTTAGCCAGCATTGACCTTCATTTTTTAGCAGGTAATTGAATTGATAAAACTATTTGCTCTAACCACGTTAGAGCGCACACTATGTACGCCGACATGGCGTCTGGCTTATCACATATTGACCTTTACTGCTGCTAGTGATCAAAAGAATGGTTTTACGAGCCTTAGTCATGAACTACAAATCTTTAACCCAGCTTAAGGTCTGGAATTGATGCGCATTGGACTGGGAAACCGCGTGTGCATCCCCACTAATGCTTTGAAGTGGTTAATAGTCAATGGTTTGTCGATTGTTTCATCGCTCTTTCCCTTTATTATCTTTTAAGTTTCTGTTTGTAGGCAGTTAGCTGCTTTATTCACTGTTCCGTGAATCTCTCGGCGACAGTGGTGCATGCCTACATACAGTTGATCCACCGTAGCATCACACAATCTTTACCGGTCTATCAGCCTCCAACGTTACCGTCTGATTGCATAGGTGACAAAATTCTGAGGCACTTTTTCTCTGGAATGTCACTCATTGTGTGGTGGATTGTCAGGTCGGGGGTGCGAGTTTTCGAACGCTCGGCCGAATACCTCAACGTGGGGGGGAGGTACGTTCGAAAACCTGCCGCGATCGGATCAAGGACAACGTGCGCGACCGGATGAGTCATCGCTCGACTAGATCGGACCAACGGGCGAGGCAGGGCAGGCGAAATACGACAGACGGCCAGATCGGAGGCGTGGTTTTTCCAACATTNATGCGGAGCGGTGCTGTGCTGAAGCTCTCACCATTTACACACAGCACGCTTGTGTTAATCGCAATGATAGCAAACCCCTGTCTGCAGTGTGGCGTGGATGGATAAACAGCACCAGACACGGACGCGTCTTATCTACATCTGTCTCACCCCCACTTAGTGGGCGAAGGATTAGACCAATCCGGTCAGATGCACCACAAATTGACCTTACCACGGCAAATCCCATGTGACCTCTGTTCCTCTGTCAAGGTGATTTCGATTACAACACTCCTGAGGAAGGCCACCCGAGGTGGTTGAAACGTTGAGTATTACAACTTGCTCGAAACGTTGTGTTATTCCCAATCTGTATATCAATAACATGTTAAACACGACGCCCAAACTATTCAACTTCATTCGTACTACATTTGGTGCGGATATCTTACAACTGAAGCTGATAGGTTTTGTTGTTTGCACGAAACATACTTCAATCAGACATTACGTTCCAAAGTCACTTTTTGTTCTTAAAGGCACACTGTTGCAATAGTTAATTCTGGGACACTAATTTATTGGTTTCTTTATCAAGTGACTAAAATAACGTAGTGCAGCCTGTCAGTATTTCCATTGATCATAGTGGTTTTTACTAATCATGAAATATCTGGAATCAACTTGGATGTTAACAATCTCAGTCCGTCGTTATTCACGGTATTCAGCCGGTTCCGAATTTTTACTGGTGTGGTGTTCGCCACACAAAACCCTCACTCAACATGACAGAAAGTTGGAAACCCCATCTAAACACTGCCATCTAATCGTTTGATATCCACTCGATAGCTGACATCCATCAGAGCAAAGAAGAAATGCATATGGGAGAGCAGCAGACCAAATTGTGTTTTGTTCCGTCATAGAGAATGGATTGTGCACAAATATGTGAACACTAACCACGACGAAATCGTACATCTGTGTTGAGATTCTGCGAGGAACCCATGCGACGTGCTCAAGTGCATTGGCACTTCTATTGAACATACATCTGACGAAAGTCCGTAGCACAGTAGGACTGAAGCGTCTCCGCGATCATTCTGAATTAACCGTTAAATTTACCATCAATTCATGGAGTCCGTACACCTGACGAGCCACGAAGCTCTGGAGATTTTCTGAGGGATTGAGATCAGAGCTGCACTTCGGCTGGTCCATAATGTACCAGAAGGAAGTTATCCCAATGGAAAACCAGAGTCTCTTGTCAGTTTGAAACGATAGAAGGCAGTCCTGCATATGAACATCAGAGTCGGCTTGTCGATTACTGTTAAACGAGACCATTTCACTTTTGTCGCCGAAAATGTTTCATAAGTCTAACGAACTTCTATCATTACTGTCTCAACTGAAGCACACTTCATTCTGAAGATCATACTAGTAGTTCCTGCTTGCATTAACACCCGCCCAGATTATTTTTGTATCATTGCTGAAGCAAATGGAGTGCCGTTAATGAGTCTTACTAATTCTAAGACTCACTAACGGCCACAGTGAATAATTCGTCTGATTCAACGAAGTGGTTTTATCTATTTCCTTCTACTTCAACTGCGTTGATTATCGTCCGTTACACAGCGTTTGTGGTGATCTGACTATCGGTTTGAGCCCCGAAGCGCCTCTTCTTGAATCATCAGTCACTATTCGTCATTTGGCTCGCTTTGATAAAACTGCCCACCATCCTTTTCGGTTCATAGGTACGGTGTCTTATTCTCAAGGTGTGCACAGCAGCCTCTCTAGACCTTTGAACTCTCTTGGCGTACTCTCGTACACTCCGTTGTCGAAGGTTGTCGAAGACTCTCATCTGGATTCAGTCAGTCTATCCTCAGTGCTTTAGCCCAAGAGCATCATAACGATCTAAGATGATCATGTAGAGTGGTTTTAACTTTTTCCATAAAGCAGAAAACTGTAGTACTGTTTTAGGTACCTGGCTTCATGCCGTTCCTTTGATGCCCACCTGCTTCAATTCTTCACCATTCTGGAGTTCATTGTTTCCCTCTGGAGCCAAACATTTTGATCTTCCGCAATAGATTCGCACCAAGTTGACCCGGTTGTCAAAACGATTCTCAAAGTCTGTTCTCGAAAAGTGTCCATGCACACAATTTTCATCGCGATTGCCGTTTGAGTAGAGAGTTTCAGTGATTATCATACTTCAAATTGTGATAAAGCATTTCCACCGACGTTCTTTTCAAAAAGTCCAATTATCTGATGAAAATGCGCATTGCACTTTTTGCATTGATTATTTTGGAACTATCACCTTGAGATATTCACTTTGCAATTGTTATCAATCAGCATACCACATCTTTATGCAAACACTTTTATTCCTCGCATACCTCATGGTTAACAGATTCATAAGTTCTTAATGGTGTCAACTAACCTGAAGAAACGTACCAAGCATGGGTCTTTGGAAAGGAACTACAATTCTTGTACGAAACAGAAAGCGTTCGTACTCCTTACACACAGCTTGCTACTCATTGAATGCGATTTTACCCTGATTAACATAAATATTTATTTATTTGTCCTCAAATTCACATCTGTCAGGCAAATACTAACAGACTATTGCAGGCGGTGTTTGGTTCACTGTTATCCAGTCGTGTAAACCAGGTTATTATCTAGTGTATGCTTCATGTTAAAATGTTAGTGATGGAAGCTCACCGTTATTGCTAAATCACTCCTCATGAGCACCTTTTTTGGGAACTCGTCAACGGAACCAGTGGCTCTTCCCGTTTGAACAAATAACCTTTCAGGTCTTGATGTGGGAAATAGGCATGCATTCTAACGGCGACCCTGTGATGGTTTGACTCTGTCGTTAGACTTTGCCTAATACACCCCTTGTAACGGTTTCATAGCTATTACTTTTCTCATATGTTTGCGGTTCTAAGCCTAAACTTCAAATTTTCTCATAACTGTTAACGTTCTGCTAGATTGATCTTTACCACTCCTATACTGACCGCCTAATGAGGTTGACATGAACAGCAGCAGGGAAGTGTTTTGTCAATTTTGGGTGAGTGGATTCTTACCAACTCATAACCTGATTTTACCGCATTACAACAAGAGTATTTTCACGGTCATGTTAGTTACAGATTTCAGAAAATTAAATTGGATTCAATGAGTTCTTACAGTTTGAGTGTTGGTAACTGTCTTCTTCATAATCCTCCCATATGGACGATCAGCTCTTATTGATGTAATTCTTGTGTAAATACAATCATTTGTTCTCGTGATTATTATCTTCATGCTTCTGTCTTGATTGCTCTTCGTCATCTACGCCTTATCTGTCGGATTATCTCGAATTTGAAGCCTGTGCATCCGGAGCCAATTGGTCTTTCACATAAATTGGTGGACAAGTGGGAAATCCCTAAAACCTCAATCGTGCTCAAAGAGAAAATCGGTCACGGACAGTTCGGTGATGTGTACAAGGCGGTGTGGAACAAGACCACCATTGTGGCTGTGAAAACGCTGAAACCGAGTAGGTGGTCGGAGTCCGGTCGTTTGCATGAGTCTCTCACCATTTCTCTGTCATTATTTGTTCTGCTCTGTTTGACTCAGAGCTCACTTTTCAACCGTTCATTCAGAAGCTTTCGATCCTTGTTCGGGTTTATTTAGAGTTAATGGCATGACTGTGGCATTGATTTTTTAAATGTTTGCCTCTGCCCGTAAGCCGAAATGCCGTCTCACTTTTTCCCACTCATCGTACGAAATGATCCAACTGTAATGATAGCTACCGTCTGGTGTTCTGAACACCTGCACTACGACTACTTATGGCGGGACACGTCTCGAAATGTCCAAAGCATGCGTAACGGTCCACTTTAAATCGTCGAGTGCGCCTAGACCGAAAACGTATCTCCTAGTTATGTACATTCCACCCAAATATTTCTTCTGTACTGTTAAAGGAATGCATCGACAGTTGCAACAGGCCAACCTCAGTCGTTCACGAAGATAGCCTGCTCCAATAAAATCAGTGGGTTTCGAACAAACCGGCAAGGTCAACAAGGTGAACTGTCACGCGAGTAAACCTGGTCAAAAATGGCTACTCGTGCGGCAGACAGCTAGTAACAAATTGGTTCAATACGACAAAAAACCGAGTGGGTAGGGTATGGAGGTCAAATGTCAGGCTGATGAGAAAAATAGGGAATACAAGTATGAGGAACGAAGTTTCCCAGTTCGTGGACCAATACACATACAACATGATTGTTCTGCTAGACACCACATGATAGCATGTGACTAGACTGATCGATTTAGCTCGCAGACGGTAGTGCTCTGTGATCGGGACATAAAACCAACATAACCATGCTTATCGGAATTGGAGTTTTGTACATAACTTGACTGATACCCTCATCAGTTTGCCATGGTCCTTGTTTGATTGTATATGTATTCGCTTACTGTTTTCCCAATGTCTTATTTGTTTAGCCTGTGCGTTTTCAGTTTGTGGTTTATGAGAATGCCCCGATACAACAAGTGATTAATCGCAGCTGCTATCAAAATACCGCTCAAAAAGTTTACTAATTTTTGTGGGTTGGAATTAAAGAGAAATTCCGTTGATGGGAGCATCAATTGGAATGAATGGAACACTTGCTGTATCTCCTCGAGGTGACTGGACAATCAGAAAATTACTCAAAAACACGTGTGGTTGTGTGTTTGCATAGGATAATCCAATCATGCCTAATGCAATGTCAGTGGTCAACGCGGTTACCCCATGAAAGCGTGGTCGAAGTCCTAGTCTCAGCTGTGGCAAGGACACACACTACTGACGAGTTCTATTGAGAGTGAGACTCGGGTTTAGTACTTCTTTTCGAAAGCGACTAGTTAAAGGGTTTATGGGAAAGCGACAATTGCAATCGCTTGCGAGTGATATTCACCTCATGCCAACCACAATCCCTTACCACACACAAACTCTAAGAAGTCTGTTTTCCGCTTTATTGACTTGTCTTGATCGTAGGATTAAGACTCTTAATATGACACTTGTTCCATATGGGCACTGTTTACAGTCAACTGTTGATTCGTTAGTGAGCATCGAACGCACAGTCTCAAACATTCATATGGGTCTTACCACTGCAAACAATATCCATTGAATTAATTGCTTGTTGGACAGGAGATTAGACGTTTGTAGAGCGGCGACGGCGATTTCAGAAGTATGGCCTGCCGACTCAACATGGTGAATCTAAATAAAATTTTGTAATCAAAGTTAATCAGTAACGTTCAATTTGAATAACCCGACATCCATATCCATTGTTTCGACATCGTTTTTCTTTAATTATTGTTGGCTTGCAGTAAGTTGGGAAAATACTCGTCCTGTTTCTTGCTGACTTAATGTTTGACTTTCCCAACCGTTTCAGTGATGATGGGGATTTTATGAGAATATTGCTTAACATTAGTGCTCTATCTTAAACTTGTGCATCGTGCTAAATAAAATGAACACCCGATTCAGATCATGCAGAAATTGTTTCCCGCCCTCAAAGCATAAAGTACTGTTTTGAGAGTGACTTGGTTTACTTATCTGGACAGCACCATGCTATATAATAATCATCCAGGTGAGCGAAGGTTCTCATTACCCTGGGCATGACAGGCAAAGTAGATGTTTAACGGCGCTTAAAAAAGGAGGCATAGCTTTACTTCGCGGCTGCGAACTTTGATAGGTAAGGACTGACAACAAGGCGTGTTGAAGTTCGTGACCATCAATTTTTGCGTTCATTCTTAATTACCGGGGGCATTAACAGATTAACAACCAGAAAGCTGGAAGATTGGCTTTTGGCCGTGAGGATCGATCAATCCCACTCTTCTCAACTTTCGAACTCCATTGATCTAGATGATAAGGTAATGTTTTAAGAATACAAACCCGTCGCTTATCAAATCGGGCACTTTCAGACAAGCTCACTGGCTTCTTGTGCGAAGTGACAGATCAGTAGATTGACACAGGCATTTCGCGAGAATTCTTTAGATTAACAAGAACACCCTATTGGGTTACGCACTCTGTATTTTGCCTGAGCGTTTCTGGTATCAGATCTGATTAGTCAATACCGCCAGCAGTTGTTAGGACCAAACAGTTTGTTAAACGATTGTGTTAATGAAGTGTCGTCGTCATCATCGCCAACGCTTGTCAGCTCAAACAATCGCCCATTTTGTTTAACTAATTTTAACTTCTGTGGTGTTTTTAAACCATTTCCTTCAGAAGCTTCATCATCGATATGATGTTTCTTCTTTCTCAGCAATCTGTTGACAGGCATACCAACATAAATATCATTTACCATTGATAACTTTCTAGATTTAACCCTAATAAGTTAGAACATCGTTCTTCATCATTCTGATTTCTTAGTAAGGACATGATCAAACTTCAGTGGCCTCTGTTTGTTAGGCACTTGTCACTTGCTGGAAAATCAAGACGAGTTTTTTTAGGCTAAACTTTTCGTTTAGGCAGGTAACCCATTGACACAAGGATGTATTAAATCGATACTTTCGTCTGTGCCGCACATTGTATCCGCTTTGACTAGTCTAGCCACCATTATTGCACGCGAATGCTTACCGATTTCCAGTCCACTACTACTTTCATGGGTCATGAACTGTCTGTCTGATGATTTTCAGCTCGGCATCACCTGGCTTGTCTTCTTAAAATGTAAACACTTCTGTGCACAGTCGCCGCGCCCTTCGTTTTTATTTTGTTCTCTCTCGATGTGCGTGTGTTTCTTTATACATGAACTTGTGTTGTCTTATTTACACCATAGCATCCTTCTGGTTCACCAATGTGTCATCTGTATATATGGCTGGTTAGTCGACAGCTCAGTGAACAGGCGCACTGTGAACTGCTGTTATCGTTTAACGCCGGTAACAATTTGTTTCGCATGGGGTGAAAATAGACACTTGACTTGTGGCTGACGTCAGTCCCGCAACACGAAAGGACAACAGGGACAAGAATGAAAATCAGTGGATGGCAAAACGAACGATGTTCTAGGACATAGGGACGTTGTCCACAATCAAAAATGCTCGTTCTACTGCGTTTCGCCGTCAAAGGACCTAGAACTCCCTTGTGAAGCAAGGTTTGACGCCAAGTCATAAGCTGGCCACAGGACTCAAGCTTTTAAACTCTTACATATACAAGCAGATCTGTACATAGCAAGAATTGAGGCTTGTTCGAGTAAGTGGGCAGTTGCATTCATAGCTGTTTATATGGCTTGTGATCTGAACGCACGTTCCATCCGATCCAACCTTGTCTCCATAGGAAACTGACTTCTTCATTATCCCCCGGTAGTTCAGCAGGGTCAGATTGCTGCTTTGTGATACGACTTTTGCCTAGCAAATGCGAAAGCATATCAAACCGGTGAGCATCACATCTGATGGTTCCTTTAGCCGTATGTTTTTTTAGACCCTTGAATTCTGAGTGGGAAACTTGAGTCTCGGCTCCAGGTACTTCATATCTCGGTATGGTTATTTTGCAGCCCCTTCCCTGTGTTTTCTAGCCAGTCCTAGGTCCTGTTTATGGCAACCTGAAAGTCAGATAGTTTGATTGCACACGGTTACTATGTCTGGATCGACAAATATAATTATGCAAGGTTCCCTTAATCATCGTAACAGTCTCCCTGTCCAAGTGATAATTCAATCATCAATAGACATGTGTAATCAAGTAGCAGCTGTTAAAAGTAGCTAATTAGCTCGTTTCTGAGGCATCCGTGAATGCATAGGGCGTCCTTCTGCCATTGCATTGAGGCTATTGATCATCCCTCTTTTGCTTCTGCTAACGCTCGCGGATTTACTTTGGCAGACAAAATCTTTAGTTGGCTTCATTATTCCCACTGTCCAGCATGATTACTAACCCTGCTAATCCTTAACACGATCCCTGGTACATACGGTGCTAACCTGTCAAAGAAAGGATGAGACTGTCTCTGTTGCGGATATGTTACTGTTGGAAGACTGATATCATTTAATATATTCTCAATAGTCCGAAGCGAAAGCGGAATTGTGATGTTAAGTAACCTTACCCATCAACTACTGAGAAGTTTTCGAAACTTCGAAAGAGGTAGCATCATTCAATTTTCGATCCGGCTGAAAACGTGCTTTCGATTCTGATTACTAAATGGACATAAAACCAAGCTTGCAGCGACCTTGACAATGCATTGACCGTCCTTTATGGTGTTGGTCAATTAAAAGGTTGAAATTGTGGGGTCACAAAAGCAGTCTTTGGAATGCCAGTGCTAAATTAAAGAAAGATTAGAGTACAAGAATGAAAATGGTTAATTGGCCACTCAAGGGACACGTGGCTGAGAAATGGCCTTTTGAATTCTTGAGGGCAATTTAGGAAATACCACCAGTTCATATACTGACATCCATTGAGTGTGGCTTTGGCATCACTGCCGAAGACTTGAAGAAAAGATGTTAAATTGCAAAACGGCCTATATATTCAGAGGTATGATTTACCACGGTTCCTGTCATCAAGGAATACACTCATACGAATCCCATGCCGAAAGCAAATACCATGACGAGGGAGAGGAAGAAAGAACTAATCAACTGAAAGGGAATAGACAGAGGGGAATTACATAATAAGTAAAAATTCTTATAGAAATCATTAAATAGTTGTTGCTTATGTACTAGCATTTAGAATGTATGAACTTGTATGGTAGGTATCTCTTCTTTATGATTGTGGTTTGAAATGATATTCGCGTAATTTTGTGGATTTTTACGGACAAGTTCGTGAATTTTGAATTGGTTCCAGTTTGTAAACCGTGTTTTGGATGAGTTAATTATATTTATCAAGCATGTCGTTCTTCAAGCGGGACCAGCTGACAGCTTTGCAAACATTTATGCTGCAGATGTGTAATAGATGTTGGCTAGCGCCTATTTTTAGTAACTTTGCTGTAATTCCGCTTTTTGGCATTGAACGAGTATTTGTTCTGTGCAGCTGTTGCTTAGATGAAACCTGACCCGTCTTCTTCGATTTCTTCCCATAGAAAGGAACAAATCAGGGACGGATTATAGTCTTCGTTAACTGCAAACTGGTACAACTCAGACCTAGTATGTAGGTCCTTTTTGAAAGTATGAGTAGAATGATAACCCTACTACTCTTGGTCAAGGTTCATCGAGTTACTTTTGCCTACAGAACTAATCTGTCATTCGGTCTCTTGGTTTAATGACTGCTGCTGAGGCTTTCGCTCAGTTTACACGAATGTCTTATACTTTACAGCTAATTGCAGCGATTGGAATGCAGGTAAACGTACCTTATGTCGCATGTCACGCTATCTTCTATTTACATAATCTCGTTGACACGAAACTTTCATGAATGTCGCTAGCGTTTTCCATTGCTATTCCCTATTTACCGTCTACTGTTTTTCTCTGTTCCAAATGTGCAAAACTTGTTAATCTAGGGAGCACTTGTTGATTTCTCCATCTTTCAGGCTCGTGTGATCCAGACGACTTTCTTCGAGAAGCCCAAGTCATGAAACGGTTGCGCCATCCTAACTTAATACAACTCTATGCAGTCTGTACGCAATCAGAACCGTTTTATTTAGTCACCGAGTTTATGTCCAAAGGTTCTCTACTCACACATCTTCAGTCAGCTGAAGGACGAAGCTTGAGCTTTCAGTGTCTGCTCATGATGTCTGCGAAGATAGCTTCTGGAATGGCCTATTTAGAATCCAAACGGCACATACATCGGGATTTGGCAGCTCGTAACGTCCTTGTGGGCGAACAGAGTGTGGTGAAGATCGCGGATTTTGGTCTTGCCCGTATGATTCATGTGAGTTCACTTACCATCTGGTTGTCATTTGCTGTACTACCCAATTTCAAAGTCAGAATGAGTGTTCACCGGTTCAGATTAGTTTCTTTTCCTGATCTGGCACTCTAGACGCACGTGATACTATCGTGCCTAGTATGAGGTCATGTGTTGTTCGCTGACTAAACCAATTCAGTTGAATGCAAGTGCGGTTGAAATGAAACCAGTGTTTAGTTTACCGATTGTGAATTTGAACTAATCTTTCAGAGTATACTGCGACTCACTTCATGTTTATCAGTGGCTTGTTTGTGACCCTGATAGTTTGAAGTTCATTGTTTTCTCACATATCTATAGTTCCTCATAGAGCCGGGTAATTGGGTGTTTGTTAAAATCGCGCAACTCTTCAGGTGTTACCTACAAAGTCCCAACTATTACAAACCTAAGTCAGTGTCGCTGATGACCAATGGTATAAATATTCGTTCACCCTGACTGGCAATGCCGTGTATCGTTGATCGGCAGCAGCTGATTGTTTCTGTTTGTTGACAGTACACAGTACTTAGTTCATTTTTCACAATTGATTGTTCGCGGACATTTTGTTGGTCTAATTCATATTTATGCGCATTTGGCTATAATAGCTGTCGTATGCTGTGATATACATTCTTTTGAGCGGCATTTTTTGGTGATGAGCCTGGCTGTCTAGTTATGTTGGATTTCCGGGTCTCAATATTATGACGGTCGTTTCGTAATGTGCAGTGTTATTTAATTCTTGCACACTGAGCTTATCTACGCTTGGATGCCGGAATCCAAATGGACGCTTCAGCTACTCATGTTTCCACGACTTTTCCGCTCAGAAAGTAGCACCTGAATATTGCCCGAGATTTAATATTCCGATAAACTCCTTCAAGATTTTCTTTAATGTTTGCCATTAGTTTCTCCAAGTACCATTCCGTAATAATACTATTGTGTTGTAAGATATTCGCACCAAATTAAGTACGAATGAAGTCACACAGTTTGGGCGTCGTGTTTAAAATGTTATTCGTAAATGGATTGAAAATAGCACAAAGTTACGAGCAAGTTTTAGTGCTCCACTTTTCAGCCACCTCGTGTGACCTTCCTCAGGAGTGTTGTAATCAAAGTCACATTAAAAAAGGTATGGTATTGTAATATGGCCGCTCAAAGGAGGGTCAGCAAGAGCCTTATACCTACTTTCTTGCACTGCAAATCCTCCCATCATGTTTACATTCCTTTCGTAAGGCTTATACGGGATTTCGTGAAACACATGAACGTCTTGTCTAAACGTTTCGATATCGGAACTTTATAGGGTGAAAACTACCTGTTAGATAACGGTCATTGTTCCTACGATGAGAGAAATTTGCGCGTGGTCAGCTCCTCCGAATGAACACTTTTTATGCAATTACCCAGTGGCCACTGCTTACGTTCACCATTTCATGCTGATCGTTGTTGAGCATTTCGGTAAATTGCTGTTAGGAGCTATTTGTCTTTGAGCACCCGGCCAGATTTCGGAAAACAGCATCGAATCATCCACCATTTCTTTACTCGATTAATTTCCTAGGTTTAACAAAGACAAGCAGTCGTGCTGCGCCTCCAGTCTATCTTTTGTGCTCACACCTCATTTCACAAGGCCGCTGTTTGCCTTTTTAAAGACTACCTTCTCCGACTTACGTGTTGTGCTTGCGTGTACTTTTCAGTCTGCAGGCAAGCATGGTGCGACTGAATTTCCGTCCGTTTTCCACGCCCGTTTGTCATTTGTAACATTAAAATAACTACTTAAGTTCCAGTCACGCCCGGGTCCAGTGTTGAGGCAATCGTATATTCATTCCGGAACAAAATCTGTTTGTAGATCACCGTAGCTGTTCCTTGTTAGACTTAAGTCCGGAGTGAACTTCATTTGAAATCTTTGTCTTCAGTGTGTCTGGCAGTTCTTGAGATCTGATGAATCACTGCAACCTTCGTTCCGTGTTTGATGGAATACTCCAATAAACATGACCATTTTCGCTCATAGGAGACTAAACACTGTTGGCGAAACGTGAACGTGAAAGCTGATTGATTCTCGCTGCTTAGTCGTCAGACTGCGCATTACGACTTTTCTTGTCGGGAGTTTCCTCAAATTTGATTTCATCTCTGTTAGCCTCTTGTTGATGCGTAGTTTTACTTTTTGTTTGACATATTTTGATGCATTAAGTTACGTTCGCTTTGCCTTATGAGGTGGAAGTGATCTTCGATGAAGAAGGACTTGGTTGGTCTGCGTTTTGTCCACTCCATCTACCAAATGTTCTAGAACCTGGTCCAGGCTCCAAAATTCAAAGTCCAGACCAAGGGGCTTACCTAACAGATACGACGCCTAACCGAATCGGGTTAGCGAACTGACACAATACACTGCTGATACCACAGCCGGATCAGCTACCCGTGCGTGGGAGGTCCACGCTCATTTCCAATAGTCACTTGGCCCCATCAACCCAGAGCCTTCCTCACCACGGTGTGTTGTTCACACACGTTTCTGTAACTCTAACAGCGCTTGAAAAGCAGTGCCGGACTGGGAACCAGCGTACGCCTGTGCAAATGGACAATTAAAGATACAACACTTCCCTAACGGTTTGTGTCATGATAGTTTCTTTTCACCGATCTATAGGTAATAAAAAGCTGCATCATGCCGATTTTGGTTAGGTGGTTACGAACTAGGGTATCACGTTAATATAGATGAATGCTGACCGAAGTGAGTAGGGTATGGTGGGTAAGTTGCGTAACGGACTCTTCACAAGTATCCTGTTTGTTCGCAAACTGACTTCTCTGGAACTTTATAAACTGTAAATGTAGATGCTTTGATGGCGGGTTATAATCAGTATTTCCATTTCACCGAGTGAACGTCGGACTTGTGGGCCCTGGGGTGACTATTTTAACTTCTCTCTCTGTATTTGTCGGTTTTTTTATTCTTTCAATGTTCAGTTATGCTGGACCCATGGATGTCAGTCAATAAAATGCTACCCCACAACAGCAATAGTAAAATAGCGGTGCCTCTTCGCGTTTGAACTGTGTGCCTTACAATTTAGATGTTGGGCTTTGGAATGGTCGTCATCCCGTCCAATAGACTGACGATGACCCGATGAGTAACACTCACAACTTCACTTATACCAAAATTCAAATAACTGCAGTCACCTCTCGTCCCCTACGGATATCTGGAGAAGTACGGTTGACGAGCTGTGAACGAGACAAGCCTTCAGAATTGCTTGCAAAAGGTGTCAGTAGGGCAGAACTCAATCGACCTCTGAACAAATCACAAGCCCCTGTGAATAACCATATGGCAGCTTACGAAAATTGCTGTAAGTATCTCATAGGAAGGAGGGAAGCTATGCATCTCAGACAAAAATAGCAGCATTAGGTACTGCACGTGTGGGCATTAGTAGTGTATCCACGAGGAAGTAGAATTTCGTGCTGGAGTTTTCATACATTCACATTATGGAGAAAACCAATTGTAAAACCCGGACTTCGGCTAGTTTCGAACCACCGCAGAAACGATATGCCCAGACGTGGCAATTACGACTCCATGATATGGGGTTGATGGATTCCAACTTGAAGTGTTTAGGATATCTTGCTTGAACAATCAGTCTCCTGATGGCTTCTACATGACACAGTGAGCTGAGTAGGAAACTAAGCCCAGATGTGAAAGTTCTGTGCGTCTAGCGTGGCTTTTTAGCTCAGCTGATGGAGCACTTGTCGTGTCTTGGCATGCTATTTCTGCCGATGACGCGAATCTAGCCGGAATCTAAACTTTTCGTTCTCAGTTCCTTTATAAGTTGTCAAATCTGCCAAATTAGTCGCCAGTTGTACTACATTTTGCAATATCATGAGGAATTCATCGTTATTTGTTATTCGATTAGTGCTACCGTTGAAGACGCATCGCAAGGACCAACATGAGGCTTGTAGTTATAACAACTATTTAGGTCCCTTACCGAAGGTGTTCTCCGGTAAATGGGAGTTACATCTTGATATCAATAATGTTGGAATTGATGTTGACTTGATATACCCAGAGCCCGATGCCTATGTCGCACGGTCATTTGGGGTTGGTAGTGTGATAACCTGGGGACCTTTTGTTTCGCGCAAGAAGTTGGAAGTGGTGTTGTTTCTAGGAGAATGGACTGTTCAGCCATTCATTCAGATACGCTTCGTTGGACCAATAGTGTTGGTTGGCGGCATAGAGTTTCAAGTAGCTAGATATACTGTACATGCGGCCCAGAAGAGGAAGCGGTGGTTAATAAACAAATCGATGCAATTTTCTGGACTCTTATCTTAATTCAGATGGGAATCCATGGGGACCACTTTTTAATCTTATATACCTCGACGGTCGAATTAACCATTCGAATGAACAACTGCTGAAGACTATTTGATAGGCTTTAAATGAAACGGAATTCCAAAGTTTGATTACCAACATGAATTAATTTTTTGGTAATTTTCTGGAATACAAGGACATCAGAATGTGAATCGACCTTTTATTTTGTCACAGCCATCTTTTGCCAGTCTCATATTTTGTTTAATATAAATTAAACTATATTGTGACACTTTCATACAAATAGTGAATCGGTCTGCGAAGTTGTCAGCAGTTTAGATATGGTATAGCTTCTGCAACGGACTCCACGTGGATTCAATTGGTTATATATATATGCATATATATATCCGGACGATTTGCTATATATATATATATATATATATATATATATATATATAT